>LR990188.1:5733872-5991372 GCA_905147325.1 Notodonta dromedarius
ACGTAGAGTCAATAAGAAAATGGGAAAATCAAACAAAAACTTTTATTTATGCCAATCGAACCTGTATAATAATTATAAGGATCGAAAGAAGTACCTACAACTAGTGGAACAGCGAAATGCCATCACTTGTGAGCTATGACCCCTTCGCGTAAAACACGTGTCCAGTAGAGCGACCATGAAATGGACAACTAATCAAAAAATATATGAGTACTTATTTCCGCCTTGAAAGACACAAACCTATAGTACTTCTTATCAGATGCAGAGTTGAGATAAATAATTAAATTTTTATCATTTATTTGTGTCAATAATAATGTCAATGCGTAGCGTGTCTTGCCCTACTAGTCCGAATTATTTGTAACTAGCTGTGCCCCGCGACTTCATCCGCGTAGTATTGGATTATTGGGTAAAAAAATATCCTATATGTTAATGCCGGTTATAATCTATCTGTGTTCCAAATTTCATCCAAATCCGTCCAGTAGTTTTTGCGTGAAGGAGTAACAAACATACATACATACATACATTCATACATACATACATACATACATCAACACTCACAAACTTTCGCATTTATAATATTAGTAGGATTCTTGGTAATATCAAAGGCAACACACTGGAGCTATTATAATATTTATATTAATATCTACTACCCTTTGTAATTATTGATTATAAGCAACTGGCAATAGAATAACTCTAAATTGAAAATTTAAAAACCCCCGATGCGACGACCTTTTCATCAAATGTATACTTTACCTAGTAGTTCTTCCAAATATATAAGTGAGCGAGATTTGCGTAGCTCCCGTAGCTCAGTATTCATAGCTCATCTCGCAAATTCATCTGGTACAACTAGTTTCGATGCCAGATTATGAAAGCGCCATTTACATCAGTCGTTTTGACTTCCTCATTCACAATCCAAGATAACTAATGCAATGTACAATAGTCAACAGAAAATCTGTGTAAAAGTATGAGACATTATCTTGTTATGACATTATAATCATTGACATTAAAATAGACAACGAATCTAAATATTGATGCCACGGATGTTTAATTCCTTGTAAAAGAATATCAATTATGATTGAATTTGATGTAATAACTCTGGTTGAGGTGAACGGGAGCAGCCCAGGGGAAGAATTTTCAATAACGCTTAAATTATTTTAAATTAGATTTGTTTTTCTGTATTTTTTCTCAATGGCGGAGCAGCGCCCTCTAGAATTATTATTGCGTAATATTCCATGACCATTAACAAAACAAACTAAATTTAACGCATGCGCGTATCCATCATTTGAAACTTGACTTATGGAACGTCTTTAGTTCATATACAAATCTCATATAAAAAATTATAAAATATCATTTTTTTCCAGAATCTGGGAAACTTTTCAAATTTATAAAATTGTAAAAAGCCAGTTCAGACTATTACGATCATTTAAAAATATAATAAAGCGAAATAGTTTCAGCCGTTCTCAAGTGATGCAAAGATATTATTCCAATGAGCCCAAATTTCGAACGGATTCGAGCCGTGGAAGTTCGTTTCGGCCGCGAATGTGGCTTTTTTACCTACAAAAGAGCTGATGATCTTCAAACGGCTGAACCGATTTTCATGAAACATAGCTAAGAACACTCTCGATCAGAATACCTATCTAACAAAAGAAACAAAATTGAAATCGGTTCATCAGCTTGGGCGCTACGTTGCCACAGACAGACACACAGATACACAGATACACAGATACACAGATACACAGATACACAGACACACAGATACACAGATACACATGTTAAACTTATAACACCCCTCTTTTTTCGTCGGGGGTTAAAAATAGTGACATGTAAAAAGACAAGCCCGCTGAGTTTCTTACCGGATCTTCTCAGTCGAGGTCGAGTTCCGATCCGGTTGTAGATATAAGAAAAAAAATAATGTAAAATTGACAATTTGTAAGTGCCCCCGTAGGCCTAAACAAAATAAACGATTGTGACATTGTGAATAAACGGTGTGTGATAAGATAAGACAGTCCTTTGAAAAAAAGGAATACTGCTCCGCTGTATTCCTGGATATTCAGGCAGCCTTTGATAAAGTGTGGCATAAGGGCCTTCTCTACAAAATAAAAACGTCTCTACCGCATAGTTACTACCTTTTGACGGAGTCATACCTCACAAACAGAATTTTTCAGGTGAGAGAAGACGGAGAGCTCTCCGTTATTCAAGATATAATGGCGGGAGTTCCACAGGGATCTGTTCTTGGTCCCGTTTTATACACTATCTACACTGCTGACCTACCAGAAACGCGAGGGATAACTACGGCTACATTTGCTGACGACACTGCAAATTCCCGCAAGCAGCAAGGATCCGATCGAAGCATCCGCTGTATTGCAGAATAGCATTGATAAGGTCAACGAATGGACCCAGAAATGGAGAATCAAAGCCAGCACAACTAAATCCGTATACATCACGTTTACGCTAAGGAGAGGAAGCTGTGCTTCGGTTAAAATGGGCGACAATTCAAAATTGTTTTTATTCATGTAAGCCAACAAAGCATTTATAAATAGTCAGAATCTACCACCAATGTTCTGCCACAGAGTGACTCTGTCCGGTACCTCGGTATGCATCTGGACAAAAGGCTGACCTGGAAAAAGCACATCAAATCAAAACGAGACGAGCTGAACATGCGGTTCAGAAATATTTACTGGCTGATGGCACGTAACTCCAAACTTTCGATCGACAACAAACTGCTGATATACAAAATGATACTAAAACCAGTATGGATGTATGGCGCACAGCTGTGAGGAAGTGCTAGCGACTCCAATTTAAACATAATGCAAAGGCTGCAAAATGGGATACTAAGAACCATTTCAAACTCGCCATGGTCCATCACTAACGCAGAGATCCATGAAGCTCTGAGCATAAGAACTGTTAAGGAGGAGCTAAAGCTAACAGGGAATAAATATAAAACACGACTGGAAAATCACCCAAATGACCTAGCCACCGCATTAGCAACTATTAACTACACTAAACGACTGAAACGCCACGATATACAGAAACTTGGTGACAGATGGTGAAGGATGAGGGGTCTCCTGCTGAGGAGCTCCTTGAAACGATAACGGCATAGAACAAATCTGCTTATATTCCAGGACTGATTGTAGATAAGCACAAAAAAAAAATCTACAACCGGATCGGAACGCGACCTCGACTGATCCGGAAAGAAACTCAGCGGGCTTGTCTTTTTTACATTTGCTATATATTTTTTTTATCGCCAGTTGCCTATAATCAATAATTACAAAGGGTAGTAGATATTAATATAAATATAACCCTTTTATTCCTTTTAACACTTAAAATAAGACCCATCTTCCACTCAAAACAAAGTTATTGAGTAAAGCCATTACCATACATAATAGTGTTTACACCATAAACGTCTCATTATATCTTTACAGCTCCATATTTATGGTCACCCTACATTAAGCCTATGTCGCCGGGGGTCGTAAACTCGGGGGTCAATCATTGCATAAGCGCGCCCCGCGGCGTCCGTCGGTTTGTCTAATAATGTAATAATACGGGTTCAAACCCCGGCTCGCACCTCTGGGTTTTTCGAAATCTATATGCGAATCATAATTTCTATATGATTATCACTCGCTTACGGTGAAGGAAAACATCGTGAAAAAACCTGCATGCCTTAGAAGATCTAACCAATTTTCGAGGGACGTGTGAAATCCGCCAACCCGCATTAGGCCAGCGTGGTGGATTACGGCCTGAATCCCCCTCGTTGTGAGGGGAGGTCCGTGCCCAAATCTATTAGACTCACTATATACTACCTCCCTGGACACGTTTTATTGTCTACGGAAGTCAGATGTGTTAAAGTTTGACTTTAAAATATGTTGATAATAATATTACCAGACTGACACACCAACTACGGTCCCAAACTAAGCAACGCTTGTACTATGGACACTGTACAATGGACTGGGGGCGATCCCAGTGACACCCAGACTGGGGCAAATTACAAAAAGATAATTTTCGTAATTTACAACATCATAATTATTACTTACCATAAAATAAAGTGCGCTATACAGTTACATATCAGAACAAATAAATATTTATAAGTGTCCGTTTGTTTGTAATGTCAAAATAAAAGCTTTCGACTAAATGCCTAATGAAAGTATATGTGGTAGGTATCACTACATAGTATAAAACTATAAAACAAAGTCACTTCCCGCTGTCTGTCCGTCCCTATGTATGCTTGGATCTTTAAAACTACGCAAGGGATTTTGATGCGTTTTTTTTAATAGATAGAGTGATTCAAGAGGAAAGTTTATATGTATAATACATGCATAATATAGTAGAGAAACACTGATAAAAAATACACGTGCGAAGCCGGGGCGGGTCGCTAGTTAATAACAAAAAATCATTGCTTAAATATTTGTCTGTTTGTTCCGAATGCACGAATCTCCGAAACGGCTGGACTGATTCTGATGAAACTTTAACTGATAGATAGCTGATGTTATAAGGAGTAACTTAGGCTACGTTTATTCTATAGAAGTACCACGCGGGCAGAGCCGCGGGCGATAACTATTAGACATAAAAAATCCATGATCGAAGTACATTGGCCAGCAGTAGGTATCTTTTGCAGGCTCTGAGGCAAGCGTAACTAGATTAAAGGGGTGCTACCGACCCCCAGGGGGGGGTCACCAACCCCTCAATTAAGATCAAATGCAAATTTGTTCTCGACACACCATAAAGGGTCGACAGTGGCAATTTTATGCAATGGAATGTCAGATTATAAAGATTTAACACAAGCACATGTTCTGTAAAATGTTTGGTACATTCGATATACAAGGTGACACATAATGGGTATACTTCTTTTTTCAAAACTTAACTTTGTAATTCTAAAACCATCAGCTTTGGAGGGAACTTGAAAAACAAAAGGTGATATAGAAATATAGCTGTTGACCGATTTCACAAGTCTACAAAACCTTTAGTACTTCAACTGTCCCACAAAGCCGATAGTTTGAGATTTACAAAGTTAGGTTGCAAAAAAATAGAATACCCTTTCTGTGTCACCTAGTATAAAGTGACGATGTTTGACGACCGCGTGGCGCAGTAGTTCGAGCGTAGGCCGCTTGGCTCACTGCACATGGTGGTTGCGGGTTCGATTCCCACCGGGGCAGATTTCGGAAATGGCCTTTTCTTAATTGCCCAGGTCTAGGTGTCACTGGGATCGTCCCTAGTCCATTGTACGGTACCCATAGTACCAGCGCTGCTTAGTTTGGGACCATACAGTTGGTGTGTCAGTCTGGCGATATTTATTTTATATAACAGTGCATGTTTTAAACCAATGATGCATAGAGTGTCTGCTGGAAAAGAAAAATCTATATTTAAAACTCAAAACGGATACAATTTAAGAGTTAAAATAAACTGAAATCCTGTAAGAGCTTCCGTCAGTCCGTCACACTTAGTTTAGCTGAAAATAATATTCAATGTTTCGGCCACGAGCCGGAAGTAAAATACCAGGTGGACGCTCCCCCCAAAAGGTGGAGGGATGATATAAAACGGGTCGCGATGGCAGAGGTCTGAAATGTGATGACATCTGGCTGATGAATGTTATCTACTCTAGTATTCATAGAAGTACCTACATCTATACAAATAAATAAAATTGGAGTGTCTGTTTGTAATATCAAAATAACACCTTTTCACTAAATGCATATGAAAGTACATACGACACCTATAGCAAAAACGCGATTTAAAAAAAAAATGTCTGTCTGTCTGTGTGTTTGTTCCGGGTAATCTCCGGAACGGCTGGACCGATTTTGACGGGACTTTCACTGGCAGATAGCTGATGTTATAAGGAGTAACTACTAGGCTACTTTAATTTTAGAAAAAAAAATTAGGGTTCCGCGTAAACAAATAAAATCACATGAAATCAAAGAGTATCTCCGAAACGGCTGGACCGATTTTGACGGGACTTTCACTGGTAGATAGCTGATGCGCGGGCTCAGAACGCGGGAGCGGGCTTTTTTGTTAAGTTAAATTCCACGCGGACGAAGTCGCGGGCTCAGCTAGTATTACTATAAATTTAGCCCTTTTAAACGTCCGACTCCTAGGCATGGGCCTCTCCTCAGTACGAAAGGAGTTCAGGCCGTAATCCACCACGCTTGCCCAGTGCGGGTCAGCGATAACACATGTCTTTCGAAAATTGTTTAGATTTTCTAAGACATGCATGTTTCCTCACGATGTTCTCCTTCACCAAAATCCAGAAATGGTGATTCACACATAGATTTCGAAGAAACCAGAGGTACGAGCCGGGGTTTGAACCCAGAACCTTGTGCCCGCAAGACGCGTGCTTTACCAATCGGCTGTCACTGCTCCCAATCGTTGTAATTATACTGCTACGAATATTAGGCTTTTATGCCCTTTGGAAATGGTCTTTACGTAATTAGTTACAGTCTGGGTGCCGTTGGGATCGCCCCCAGTCCATTGTACGCTACCCACAGTACACTGAATGCTTCCTATAACAATATTCCTAGAGTGTATGTTCCCATGGGAACCAAACGAGATATCTATATAAAGATGTTAATTATAATTAGCGTGTCTGTGTGTTTTTGTTTAATCCATCACCGTAACTGTTGTCTTGTTAACTGGTCTGAGCATGACCTGTCCAGATAAGTATATGCAGTGATTGGTACAAAAAAAGTCTGGACAAACATCAATACAAATAAATAAAATTGGAGTGTCTGTTTGTAATATCGAAATAACACCTTTTCACTAAATGCATTTGAAAGTACATACGACACCTATAACAGAAACGCGATTTAAAAAAAAATTGTCTGTGAGCCTGTCTGTGTGTTTGTTCCGGGTAATCTCCGAAACGGCTGGACCGATTTTGACGGGACTTTCACTGGCAGATAGCTGATGTTTTAAGGAGTAACTTAGGCTAATTATATTTAAAAATAATAATTAAAAAATGGGTCCTGTCGCGCGTACTCAGAACGCGGGAGCGGGCTTTTTTGTTAAGTTAAATTCCACGCGGACGAAGTCGCGGGCTCAGCTAGTGTATAATATGATTTCAACTGTTGGTAACACTATTGAGAATGGTCTGATTTAAAGTGTCGGTAGCGTGACTATAAGGGTGCCCGTCTACTTAAGTCAAGCTGGCTGGGCCGATTATCCTGCTAGCTCCAACCAATAGGATGCCTTTATTTTCCTCAGCTCATTAAAATGGAGCGATCCTTTTGGTGAAAGCGCGCCGGCTGGCTAGCCCAGCCAACCTGCCCGGCTCAAGTGGACGGGCGCCCTAAGACTATTGGTGTGAGTCTATACCGTCCGTCGTGGCATGCTTCTCTACATATAAACGCTGTGTAGAAATCGATCACCCATCCTTATGTTACCTGACCGAGTCTTGCTTAACCCTCACCAGGTAGGTAACTCAGTGTGGTATCGCTAAAACTATAAAATGTACGAACGAAGACATAAAGTTATAAACAACTTTGTTAAAGAAAACAAAATCACCTCCTCTTAAGGAGAAGCCTAAAAATATTGAACACACCAACTGTAAGTATGGTCCCAAACTAAGCGACGTTTGTACTATGGATACCGTACAATGGACTGGGGGCGGTCCCAGTGATACCCAGACTGGGAGAATTACGTAAAAGCCATTTCTGAAATTCTCCACATGACATAGATCTAGTAAATGCTTCTTAACCTCCGACGGAATAAAAGGGATGTTATAAGTTTGGAATATGTATCTGTGTGTGTGTGTGTGTGTGTCTATGGCATCGTATATCTTAAATTGATGAACCGATTTTAGTAAAGTTTTTTCGAATTATTACTAGCAATGCACTTGCATCGCTTGTTAACCGACTTTATTTTAAATATAAAAATAACTTTTAATAGTGCATGCTCCAAATCTGTTCAATTATTGAATTGGAACGTCTGTCTTTGGAGTTCGCGGCTTTTGTATGATGCAAGTAACCTTCCCCTTAACACAACGTGTTTATCCGTTCGCGCCCACACATCTCCTAAACTGTTTGTTGGTTTGTTCGCGCATTGTAAGCGTCTGAATATTTGTATGCGTTTCTCCGCACATCTCGTGCATTCTTGATTTTATTGCTTCATATGCAACTGTTTCGAGTGGCCGTACATAATAATGATGTCTCTCTCTTTCAAAATTACGACCTTAAATAGCCATATAAGTATATTGCCTCATAAAGTGAGATGGCAAATGTTTTATGTGCCCTTGCTCGCATACAGCAAGCATTGGACAAACTTGATTCTGATCGATGCAAATTTCAGAAATGGTATTTTCGTTATTTACCTTCAGTTGACTGGAATCCCGTTCAGCCCACTGTACTGTATGCTACGGATGGCACCAATAAGCGCTGGAAGTGTGTTTTCAAAATTAATATAACTTACGATGGAGGACAACACGCGTGACGTGAGGATACTCACATGAAGAAAATCTAACCTATTTTCGAAAGACTTGTGAAATCCAGGATACGCAAAGAATAGATAGGATAATGATGCTGCATCTTCTTATCGTAGTCGCTAACTCCTTGTCAGAGTATTCAGATCACCCGAGGGACTCTGATGGCTGGGAGTTGACATGGTTCTTGTCAACCAGCACATGCTAAATTGTGTCCGTTTGCGGCGAGCAGAATTTGTAATTATGTATTTTTTTATTATCTTACTAGCTGTGCCCCGCGACTTCATCCGCGTAGTATTTTAACTTAGCAAAAAATTCGGGATTATCGGCTTAAAAAGTATCCAATATGTTAATCCCGGTTATTATCTATCTGTGTTCCAAATTTCATCCAAATCCGTTCAGTAGTTTTTGCGTGAAGGAGTAACAAACAAACATACATACATACATACATCCACACTCACAAACTTTCGCATTTATAATATTAGTAGGATATTATTTTCTTTTATTTTTCTGCTAGTCCCAATTGAGCTTCTTTCTTTCTTTCTTTATTTTTCTCTTTCTTTCTTAACGTGCCCTCCGAATTACGAACGAAAGCGCTCAGTTGCGAATACTAATAGAGATCCATCCAACGTTTTGGGACCCTGGTATTCTCACAGTTTATTTCGTGAATTCTATTAGAGGACGTTCGCAACGGGAATTTGAACCCACGACTTTCGAATCACAAGCCGGGGCTATTCCCACTGAGCTACCATGATGCTTAAATATTATTAGTTTATACCAAAGTATACACCAAAGTTCTCGTGCCATAGTTGTCATCGCCAGGTCAGACATCAGAAGCCTTGAAGTCGACCTGGATTATTAATTCAACGAAAGTAGCGAGTCGTGGGAAACGCAAGGTGTCCAGTGACAAAATAACGAGGCAGTGTTTGTGCCAACATTTCCTGGAAAAATATGTGTGTAACAAACAATCTTTACGAGCCGTCAGAAAGGTAAAGTCGAAGTTAAGACTCCTATTCATGGAGGTTTTAGCGAAGAAGATGTGCGGCACTCTCAAAATGCTTATGGCCTGGCCATAAGCGTTGCAGAACCGAAGGAGAGTGCGACAGAGGCAGGGAATGGGAGGGGTAATAGCTACTTTACGTCGATCTTCTTGTGCGGGGGTAGTACTACCCCAATTTACAACAGCTCATATACTTACTGACTCGAGTAAGTATATAAGCTGTAGTAAATTGACTACAGCTTGTCTCTCCGTCACCCTAATCTTTTGCTAAGACCTCCGCTTGTCTATACATCTATACAAATAAATAAAATTGGTATAAAACTCATTTTTCGGATTTTATCGCGTTTATTAACTTTATGTTCCCGACGTTTCAATTTCACATTTCAATGTGTAGTATTCGCGTAAATATAAGAAAACAATATAAAATTGGAGTGTCTGTTTGTAATATCAAAATAACACCTTTTCACTAAATTCATCTGAAAGTACATACGACACCTATAGCAAAAACGCGATTTAAAATTGTTTTGTCTGTCTGTCTGTCTGTCTGTGTTTTTGTTCCGGGTAATCTCCGAAACGGCTGGACCGATTTTGACGGGAATTTCACTGGCAGATAGCTGATGTTATAAGGAGTAACTTAGGCTACTTTTATTTAAGAAAAATAAAATTTAAAAGATGGGTCCTCTCGCGCGGGCTCAGAACGCGGGAGCGGGCTTTTTCCACGCGGACGAAGTCGCAAACTCAGTAGTATTAAATAACTTCAGTCAAATAATCATGACCAATAGTACAACTGCCTCCGTTCCAGGAACGCAGGCGTGGTAACACATGTTTTTGACCCGACCGCGGCTTTCGACTAACTCGAACATACATTATCCTTTCACAAAACTCATATTTATTAGTTTAAAAAGCTAATTTTAAACAGTTTAGATATAATTTACGTTCAACCTTTTATCTCGTTGTCAAATAAATTATCTAGTTATGTTTATAATGATGCATTAGCGGGGGGTGCCGCAAGGGTTTGGCTTCGGGCCGCTGCTATAATTATGTGCGTTAATTCATTATGATTTATAGAGTTGTAGCTGTTATCAGATAGGATAACTTAATTGTGTATCGATATATTTTATATTGAAAGCTATAAATGTTCAAATTATTGTGTATTATACTATGCAAGAGTAAGGATGTTTGTTTGTTAGTTAGACTGAGGGATCACGCAGACAAGACTGAGGCAGACAAGAGGTAGCTTATGTTTTTAAATTGTAAAACTACAATTGATATAAAAATCGGACTCACACTTCCACATTATCCTACTATCCTCGTTTATTCTATTAAATTTACTACTAATAGTTGTTATAGAAACTCAAGCGACGACAGGGGATGAAGATAGTGTAGTATATGATAAGACGTGTAAAAAATTACAAGTGACATAATGATGGCACGTAATGGCGTTCACAGACTTACGGCAAACAAAGAATAATTATTCATAGAAATACCATCTGATAATCGGGAAAAATATTGTAAAAAGTACATACCAACCAACAAACAGAAGATATTTAGATCATCAAATTATTTTAAAGGTAAATCATCTTTAGCATTTACTGAGACGCGATGTAAAATATCCCGCATTAAGACACTATTATTATATAAGTTCGCCCGACCTAGCTCGCGTGGTGCTTCGATAAAATAAAAGCAGTTCAAGTTACTTCTTATAACATCAGCTATCCGCCCGTGAAATTCCCGTCAAAATCGGTCCAGCCGTTTCGGAGATTAGCCCGAACAAACAAAAAGAAAGACACAAATTTCGCAATTTATTTTTTAATTATAAGTGTACCCTTACACATTGATTTAGTAAAAATATTATTTTATTGCGACATTACAAATAAACACTGTTATTTTATTTATGTGGATAGATTTACGAATATATCGTCCGTCTGAACACGGCCTTAGCGCCGGACCTTAAATAATAATAGGTCATCTATTGTCATCAGAAATGTAAAGACTATTTAATTACACATGAATATATAACTATACTTGACGACCGCTTGGCGCAGTGGTACGAGCGTAGGCCGCTCGGCTCATGCACATGGTGGTGGCGGGTTCGATTCCCGCCGGGGCAAATTTCGGAAATGGCCTTTTCGTGATTTGCCCTGGTCTGGGTGTCTGGGATCGCCCCCAGTTCATTGTACGGTACCCATAGCACAAGCGTTGCTTAGTTTGGGACCGTACAGTTGGTGTATTCGTCTGGCGATATTTATTTCGGGTATAAATTCCGGTGCGTGTGTGTGTTCGTAATTCTTCACGTTCTAAGCGGCTTGACCGATTTAGATGTTTTTATTTGTATTATGCTGACAACTGGATGCGCTTTCTGAGCTTTAGTTGATAGGAATGATCCGGTAGGTGTCGGCTGTTGTCGGTTGAGCTTTTGTGTGTTGGCGGTGGAGCTGCTATGTTCGTCGTAACCCCGAAACCTCAAGATCGATAGCCGCGTTCATAATCACTGCACAAACAAACATCGATAAATATTTGCCGAGCGATGTCACATCACTATTGATCAAATATTGACAATGTCGGTTGTCAGTGAACTGTCAACATTGATACCGATAGAACGCAAGGCCCACTGCACCACCCTGCACTGGTTCCAGGTTCGATTCCCATCGTATAAAATTTCTGAAATGGCGTTTTCTTAAATTGTACTGGTCTGGGTGTCACTGGGTCCATTGCACGGTAACAGTAGTACACACGTTGCTTAGTTTAGGACCATACATTTGGTGTGTTAGGCGGAAAACATGGGTTCTTACATCCCCACCCATCAAATTCCAACCTCAGATGCCGTAACTTAACCCTTACATAACCGTTCTAAAGGGGACCACATAACATCGGGATTGGCTTTCTACGGCCGGTTCCGAGTCGTGTTGACCCACCCGAGTGGCCAATCGATACGTCAATATTTGGAGTGCTAGTGGTGGGACATGGTATCGATAAAAACTTTTTAATACATCACATCACATCACATCATCAGCCTATAATACATACCTAACCCCAAACCCTTTAAATATTATTTCAAACGACCAACACAGTTTATATTACGTTATCGACGTATTTAGTTGCTATCAAAGTTCGATCGATCCTCGGTAGATAGTCGATCGATTGATTGGCGTGGAACACCCTACTAAATATATTTATTATCAAATTAGGTATCGTTATTAAAACATGAGCCCACTCCTAACTGAAGCCTTTGATAAAAGATTTAGCTTGATTTGAGGGAGGGGGAGTTTACAAAAAAACATCGCTAAAATGTACAGTAAGTACATTTTACAGTACCTATCTTAAAATAAAATTACCACTCACGACATTATTTTAACGCGTCCGGTGCCAATTCTGCTAAATTCATTGACAGTTAAACCAATAAACACTAATATTATCTTGAATTCTTCATCGTAAATCGTAAATTCTTGGCGTAAGACAAGTTTCGATTTAAGATTTACTATGAAGAATTCACTAAGGTAATATTAATGACCATTGGTTTTTGATTGGTTTAAACGTCTACGAAATCAACAGGCTTGTCTGGCACGCAGTATCAATGTAGTTTCGGGCCGAGTCACAAAACTAACTAATAAAGTACCTAATAAAATATGGTTATCGATGATAATTATCCCAGCACTAGCCATGAGAAGAGCCAATAGGCGTCTACGTGACACACGCATTAACGCTCCGCGACAACTCTCTATGGTACAGATTCTTTTTTTTTCCTTTTGACACTTAGTCTTGCCACACAACAAACATCACTAATGATCTTTGACCACGACTCTGGGATGACGAGGTAGAACTAGAATACCAATATTCAGCGTGTTTTTAATTCAGTTGTACGTTAGACGACAACCAAAAATTATAATCTATGGCAGCGGAACAGCGGGCAATAACTAGTCAGTTTCATTATAAATTATATGTTCCATTATAATATTCAAATTTTATATCGCATTGACGCATTCAAATCGTATTTATATACATTTTTTATATCATTAATTAACTCGTAAATTCTTTCAAAATGCCTTGTTTAACATTTTATGATATTTTGTTACTATTTTACGGCAAAGCCAAAAGTAAGTTTTATGTTTTTAGCAGTCTATGCATGCATGTACGTATGTTTGTTTGTATAATTTTAATGTTCCACACCGTAACCCCTAAACTACTCATCCGCTTTTGACGAATGACGAGTCAATCAATTAGTTATTATGGTCAAGTGACAGGCAACTATAAAAGTAGGGATTCCTGATTTTTGTTTGGTTATCTTATCTAGCTTCATTAGTAAGTAGGTATTTAAGTAAGTATAATCAGTGGGACAAATAACAAATAAGTCTTGGTATGTCCGCTGTAGATCCTTGCTTATAGGAGTCACAGTGGCCGCGTGCGGTGGACAAAGTCGCCATTGAGATCCGAAGCCAACTGATCAACATACATACACCATCTCGCTTCTGTTCTTTGAAGGGGCAGGCAGATGGGCACTGCAGTGACCCACATATCGCCTGTGTTTTTCGGTACCGATGTAGGTAAGACTACTGCCATTATACCGGGTACACTCCCCTTCAATTGGAGGGGATGCGGGCCATAGTCCACCACGCTGGCCCATGCGGTTTTGTGAACTTCACAAGTCCTTCGGTATGTTGCAGGTGTCCCCACGATGGTTTATGTTGACTAAGCAACACAGTGGATGTTAATATTTTATATTTGCATAAACACACATACAAATAAGTGCCATTCATCACAGCAATACAAACAGACCGCGCGTTAGTAGATAGCAACTAATTATACGGCTCGTAACTAGGGCTGTAGGGATGAGGCAGTGTCGATAGTAATATATCGATACATGTAACATTATCGAGCAATGATGTGGGGAATAAAACTCAGGGTTAAAGTGGTCAGTTTATTTTATTTTACTATTACATCTACACACGACTACTCGTCTTCATAGCTCAAATACAACTCCTGTCAACTCCCTCTATCTCTCTCTCGCTTACATCATCCGTCTCTTTTACATACTGACATCTTACTATGTCATCTCCCTGACCTCTCATACTCATAAATGTATAACAGGTAAATCTGAATAAACCTACATAGCAAAGGCCAGTTCCCTAGTCTCCCGTCAATTTGGGAGGTAATAGCATTGGAGAAATTGATTACACCTCTTAAATGGGCTGGCCAGGGTAGACCACCCTCTCACGGTAGAGCAGGCCTAAAGTAGCCAATATAGCTGTTTCTTACGATGGGTGAGAGAGCTGGCTGCTCAAATTTATCGATATCGACACTGAACATGTCCCATCACTATTATAGCGTTCCCTGCAATAAGCTGATAACCTGTTCAAATAGTGATGGGACTGCATTCGATCTACATATCATTATGTCTCAGAGAGACTGATTATTTGTATCTCTACACAAGCTGTAGCTGTGCCACCACGCTTGAATGTCCGCAGGGGTAAGCAGAGTGATTCTAACTCAAATACTACTGTGGACACAGTAGTAAACCCACACACCTTGCAAAGTTATTTAACTTGAGTTTAGCTTGCGGGACTAACGGACTACTAACTAGTCAAGTGATAACCTAATATTTATAGTAAGCTAAAGTTATATTAATGAGGTAACTATTAAGTAATAGCAATGATAATAAGACTTGGTTAACGAAGAGATGTCGCTATCTGACAACATAATTAAATAAATAGCGACTCTTTCCCTGTCACAATAAAGTGCAATTCAGCTCGCACAGCGCTGCATAAGTAAAATTATATGTACCAACACGGGTCTCTCTTTCTATCGCATAACTCTTATCTTTTCTGACACGAGGTAACATATAGAGTGGTCCGCCAAGGCGAAGTACTCGAATTGGTACCTAAAGTTATGAGTGCGCCTTAGAACTATTCAGAAAAACCAACCTTTAGCTTCAAACATCGAACCCAGACAGGGTAATCATAACCTCGATCATGTCATAAAAACCACCCATCAAGTTACAAGCCTTATAACACGACACTTTCCACGGGAAAGGTGATAAAATTTATCTTTCCCTTGCAGCCGTAAATGGCAGCGCCATTTGACGTTTATAGCAAAATATTGGAGTTTAATGATATTGGAGAGGCCACGAGACACTCTTTGAAAAAATATATTATTTGTCTCCCGTTGGTGACACAAATAATAATAATAATTTGAGCTCTTTTGTCGTCCGACTCCTGGTCACGGGCCTCCCCTCACTACAAGGGGGATTCAGGCCGTAATCCACCACGCTGGCCCAGGGCAGGTTGCCGGATTGCAATATCTTTCAAAAATTGGATAGATTTTCTAAGACATGCAGGTTTCCTCACGATGTTTTCCTTCACCGTATTTTAAGTCGAAATCACATTAATTTTATCTCGAATTCCAACGGCCATCTGAGCCCCGAGCACGAATATTAGCGTAACGCTCTCCTGCTCACACGACAGATTTAATAAATAAGAATGACAGTGACAGCATGCGTTCTCGATTACGTTAGGAGTTCCAGGCACCCTGCTCTGTTATCAATATCAATCATATCGATAAATACATATTTGCTTATCAACACCTAATATTTACATTCCCACAGAATTACGAGGTCAAATAGGATTATTCTTCTCAGATATGATCACACCTTAAACCAGGGGGATCGGCGGTATCATAAATCGAATCATCTACTTAAACATAATTGAAGTGTCTGTTTGTAATGTCAAAATAACAGCTTTGTACTAAATGCATAAGGAAACAATAAAAAGGTACCTACTAATAAAAAAAGTATTCTTTAAAATTTTTGTCTGTCTGTCTGTTCCGTAAACCGAAACGTGTGTTCCGAAACGGCTGGACCGATTTTGACGGAACATTTCACTGGCAGATACCTGATATTATTGGGAGTAGGTTTTAAAGTCGGTTTAATTATTTATTTTCTATACGACATATTCGACAAACAAGCGTAGCCTGTAGAATATAGATGCTTGCGATTGCGATACCAAAGGCATTCCTCGCACGTTTCCGACTTGAGAGAGTGACTGAGGGAAGGGAAGGGAGCGGGATTGGGCTTCCCGCTCTTCCACTCATCATACTAAACGCAACTATAATAGCTACATCAGTTACAATAGCAACTGTACGCTGATCTTCTGTGAGACGGCGGTACTACTCCGCTCGAGCCAACCCGTATATGATCTGTAGTCACCTGGCTACAGGTACAGGAAACACTTAATCGGACCATAGTCACCATCACCACGCTGGTCCAGGACGATCGCCACACGCCTTTCGAAAGACGTGCTGGGGTGCTACTCTTAGCAACGATAACCGATATATCGTGACATTCGTATTGTCAAATCCTACTCTAAATTCCATGTTTTTTGACGTCGCACAGCGGCCCAAGCCGAGGTCGTGTCCCTTGCGGCGCCCTCGAGCTAGCTGCCCCCCTGCCCCTCTGGCTGGAGCGCACTCGCGCTCGCCCTCTGTCCGGGTGAAGTTGTTATGGCCACTCTGGCCAACAACATATAGTCATACCAAAAAAAGGATTACTGAATGAACAATACAAAATTATCGTTCGTTCAGACGATATACGACGGCTAAAAATATGGAATTTAGAGCAGGATTTGACAATACGAATGTCAAGCAAGATATATCGATTATCGTTGCTAAGAGTAGCCCCAGGTTTCCTCACGATGTTTCCATTCACAATGCAGCAAGTATTATTTGTAAACACAGATCTAAAAGCACAATTTCCTGTCTAGACAAAAAGGTAGATTGAATTTAAGAATCTTTTAACGACCGCAGCGAAGGCCGCTCGGATCACTGCACCGGCTAGACGCGAGTTCGGTTCCGTCGCGGGAAATTCTGAAAATGATCTTTACCTAATTCGGCCCAGTCTGGGTGAGACTGGGGTCGCCCCCAGACGTCGACCATTTTCTGGTACCCATAATATAAGCGTTGCTTAGTTTGGTAGCCAGGCGATATATTATTTCAGAATGCACACCCCACTAAACTAGCTTTCTCATATTACGAGTACTTATATAAATACCTAAATCTGAGTGAGATTTGATTACCTACTACATTTTTACTTATTTACTTAGTGACAATGTTGTTGCCTGCTTCTGTTGCTGTTCCTGAGAATGTACACCATCTTTTATTCATTGAAAAGAGTAACCATTGAGTTTCTTGCCGGATCTTCTCAGTGGAAGCGGCATTCCGAGCCGGCGGTAGACTCTGACTATCATAAATGCTTTGTTGGCTTACACGAATAAAACCAATTTTGAGTTTGAGTTTGAATGGTTATTCATTGATGTTATTTCATTGCGCAGCTGGTTCTGAGCGGCGGAAACAATTAATGAAATGGTTTCATACATTGCTCAATAATCATTACTCGTAAATGGGTGGTTTCATCAATTAGCGACCTAATAATAGTAATTATTTAATTGTTTGAGAACTTTAGTATTGCTAAACCTCATATCTCGATGGCAAAACCTATACGACATAGACACAATTATTTAGGTATTTTAATAAATTAAGGGCCCCCGCATTTATTTTTTTCGAGTCAGAACATGGTACCTCGAAAGAGAAGATCCGGCAAGAAAGTTAGAGAGTTTTTCTTTTTAGGGTTCCGTAGTCATTACGAGGAAGCCTTATAAGTCCGTCCTAGTCTGTCACTATGCCATAACTTCTATAGTTTTTTGACTGAAGTTGATGGAATATCGTACACAGATACCTTAAATAATGTATCCCAATTCTTAAAAACTTATTTGAAGTGCGTCCAAGTACATAGAAAACGCGGATATTATTTCTTTTAGATACCCTATCATGTGGCGTAGCCTTCAAAAGGTATTTTATGGTCAGTCGCACCGATCCCGAGGTTTTTACCTCTATCTGTGGTATAGCGGGCGAATTACACACAGAATTATCTCTCTCTGTCATCAGTAATTTGACATTCGAAAGAAGAAGACTGGTGTAACTATACAACCGCTAGACCACGTTTATTACAAAGGGTTTAAACAACATTTAAGTAAATCCTAGCCAGACAAAACAACCCAAGAAAGTAGGTACCTACTTATGCTGTTTAAGTTATGTATTCTTATGCCCACCCAGTAATCCTAGCCAAAATTAACTTTTCATTATTGAAATGGCTACGGGCCCCTACATTATGCGTGGCCCGGCGTACACTTGGCCGGGTTTCTTGCAGATTATCAGAAGATTGTGCGCCAGAGGCAAGTCGGTAGTATCCTCTAAAGTTCTCAACAAAAGAGTATTATGTTTCAGAGGTAGTAAAAGTGAATTACAAAGCACTGCTCGCGCTTGCATTGTAAACTAACACGCCACACTAAAATGTAACTGGCACGGCAGTGCTATCGTAAACCTAGCAATGAAATATTAATAGGTACCTAGGTAGATAGGTATGACCCTGTCTACCTACTCCTGCTTGAATACGTTATTTAGGTCCATATTAATAAGTCGATCTCAAGCCCGAGAACGATCTTGAGTACGCTTTTGACATGCCATTTTGTACTGGTGTGAGTGTGTGACATAAGAATGACAATTCCAAGACCGCTTGGCCTTAGTCTTATTGACACCCCTGCTATACCTATCATAATGGACTACTACCTAGGCGTATATTTGTTAGTAGGTATAGTTTAAGTCAGTCAAATCTGGGCTCGCCAACTTCGGGCGGCCGCTTTATAAATTCATGGTTCATTTTGTGCCGGCAATCGTAAGGTATACAAATAAATAAAATTGGAGTGTCTGTTTGTAATATCAAAATAACACATTTTCACTAAATGCATGTGAAAGTACATACGACACCTATAGCAAAAACGTGATTTAATTTTTTTTGTCTTTCTGTCTGTCTGTATATTTGTTCCGGGTAATCTCCGAAACGGCTGGACCGATTTTGACGGGACTTTCACTGGCAGATAGCGGATGTTATAAGCAGTAACTTAGGCTACTTTTATTTTAGAAAAACAAAACAATGGGTCCTGTCGCGCGGGCTCAGAACGCGGGAGCGGGCTTTTTTGTTAAGTTAAATTTCACGCAGACGAAGTCGCGGGATCAGCTAGTTTAAAATAAATTAGGTAAGGCGAAACATAAGAAACCTAAACCGTAAAACTGAAAACGCAATATACCGAAAAAAGTTTTAAATTATCTAGGTACCCAACCATTTTAATATGACTTCTCGTTGGTCGTGGTACCTATACAAAAAGGTGGCAACCCTAGTTATAAGCTAAGTCTAGGCTATCTCGTAAGCCTAGAGCGAATAGGTACCTTACCATACGCCCCGCAAAAACCTATAATATTACCTATTAATACAAATTCGATCACCAAAATTATTACTACTTACCTAAAACCTTTGATTATTTCCTGAAACACTATAATTTAATTTTGATAAGTATCAGATGTAAGTACCTACATGAAGGGTGCCCTGTGGCTAGGTGGTATGGTGGCATAAATATACCTATTGGCTGGCGAAAACTGGATACACAGAGCTGATGAATGATGATTAAACTTGGTACCTACCATAAGGCTAGTAGTCATTTTATTTTGATTATAAAACCAAAATAAATAACAAACTCCGAAAACTACCAAAGTACCTATATTTCAAAACTGTGCCCATTAATTTCAAAAGCCAATCCGTAATGATTACAAACCATCGCTTAACGTCAAAACGGCTTATTAAAACATATTATAAGACATCAATAATATTACTGTGGTCGACAATTGTGAGTTTCGCCCTACGATTTCAAATTATTGACAGTGAAAACACTTACCTTGCGTCCGGAATATCAATAATACACAGTACACACACTCTATACACAGTAATACACAATATACACGGGTTTTTTTGTGAAAAACACAAATTTGTTAAACAGTACGTTTCACGTCACACAACCAACTCGCACGGAGGGTGAATGGGAACTGAGAACAGGAATTTTGTGTACGGTCGGTCGTTGTGGTCTAGTGTTGTAAGTTTTAAATTAATATGTCCCAATTCTTTATTTTACCCCCATTTATACGTTTTTAATTGAAGTCATAATCTTTCGGGCACTTTACAATAATACAGTGATGATCTCAGTATAATTTAGATAGGTGTACACTTTTCCTTAATTTCTTGTTGGACACTTAAGTCTAGATTACTTGACGCTAGGTCTCAACCCTAGGCGTAATAGTTTAATGATCCACATGGTGAATGGTGATCGACCTCGTGACCTCTCAGTTACGAAGATGGTGACCTAAGGCTATTGTTGCTTGAATTTAAATCGCAAATCGTCGATAGTGTTATATCCCAAACCAATTTTTTAAGGGGCAAACCTACTGACACTTACTGAGCGCACTCAGTACATTTTTAGGATTTCCAAATAACATACCATACTGTTTGGTTTCTAACCGAACCCTGGTACCAAACCCAACGCTTCCCAATACAGATGCGCTTGTTACCACTATAAGGCCCGTATTAATAGATCGATCTCAAGACTGAGAGTGATCTTCCAAATGTCATTCTTATGTCATTCCAGAACAAAATGACATGTCAAAAGCATACTCAAGACCGCTCTCAGACTTGAGATTGATTTATTAATACGGATCTCAATTATCAGCTACCTTTATTGGAGTCATCCAACAACCCATACTTCTGCAAACTGAAACCAACCTACAACCACTAGTGCTAGGGTTGGTTTTAGTCTGCAGAAGTGTATGTGAGTTTAGAATTACGATACTTATGGTATTAGGTACGCAACTTTTTTAATAAAAGGTATTTACCCACAAATCGGGGTAATTTCCCAACGCGCTAACACTAGCGCCGCTACCTGTATCACGCACACATTGACAGAGCTTTCACACTCTCCGTATTAACACGGAAGGGCGTCACTCACACACGCGCGCGCTAGAAAGAGATAGATGTAGTAGAATTACAAGCTGCAGTAGGCTTTTACGTTCAAGCTTTTATACTAAATTGGGGTAAGCAGAGATGCACAGTGTAGGGACAGCCAAACACCAACTGTTTGGAGCCAAACTAAGCAACGCTTGTGCTATGGGTACCGCACATTGGACTGGGCGCGTCACCAGTGACACCCAGACCAAGGTGAATTTATGGAATTCGAACATTTTAAACATATCGTATCTGCCTGCCTACCCCTCCGTGCGATACGGGCGTGTGGGGCGTTGCGGTAGCTTCACCAATCTTTACGCTCGCTATTTGCTACCGTCTAGATAAAATACGTAGGTAGGTAAGAAACAATGTTAGGCAATTTGTACAGCAGAGCAGCTGGTATCGGTCAGAGACTACCATACCCGAAGAAAGAAACTGTAGTTCTTCTTCCTCTTCTTTCTTTAAAAATATGGCCCACCCAAGTTAACAGGTATTTCGCCAGTGTCACGTAACAAATAGCTATACCTACAAACATTTAAGGTGATGGCGCCTGTCTAGCCCGCGAAATTCAAAATTTTCGAGTATTTTTATAGTTTATCCAAAATCTGAAAACATTTAAGACAATATTTTGTGATTTGCGACAAACACAGTATGCAGTGCGTTTATTAATACTTTTATTTTACTCTAAATATTATCACGGTGGATACTCGTATGATACTAGTAAATCACTAAATGTACAAAAATTGCCAGATTATCTGGATAGCTGTCGTTCTTGAAATGTTATAGAGTAAGTTGGATATATTCATAAATGCATTGCACACGGTCTTTCTCGCGAATTACAAAATGTGCCTTTTATTATTGAGAGATTTTGAATAAATTCTAAAAAACCTCAAAAAATTTGAACTTCGCGGGCTAGATGGGCGCTTCAGCCTTAAGAACCGCAATACAATACAAAAAAATGACTTGTGTAAAAATATTACTGTAATATAGCCTGATTAGAATGACAGCTGTCAAACTTATGTTACTAGTGCTGAGAAAGATCCTGATACAATCCGCGACATATTTTCGTAATACTACCTACGTAATAATATATGATAATAATAAATATCCTTGGCAATGTTTTATATACCTACCTGTATTATTTAATAGCTCCATTGCAAGGCAAGTTGCAAGCAATCAATCATAAAACATGTTTCGCCGCGTTCAACCAAGCAAATAACTTTTTGGCGGGAAATATAACAATAATGGTGTTATTTTTGTATTTATCTCCAAAACATGTGTTACTTACTTTAAATTAAAGTCTGTTATTTTCGTGGAATGTTAACCATTTGATCATACATTTATGTGTGACCGCGAGCAATTGGAACAAAAGTTGTAAAGCCTGATATTTCGGGTTCCCTAAGAAGTCTGGTAATCTGTCAGTAAAGCCACTTTACTGATAGGGTTTTGATTTGGGGGACCTAGTATATTATAAGGCACGGCTTTCCTGTGCTTGAGACATAACACCTTGAAATTACAATTTTACTTGACTGACACTTACTAGATGCGAAAAGCGAGGCATACGCAAAACAAAACCAAGTTAAAAAAGAAGCCATTATTCTTTAGAAGGGCCACTGATTCTTGTTATAAATCTATGTACTTACTTATAGATTATTTTCCCAAATATCAAGCCATATTATAATAATATGGAAAATATCTCACAGCTTTTGTTCGTTCGTCTATAAATCCGAATAAATGGCGGCTGGGCGCGACACTGATGTATTATTGCGTCACTGCCAACAGGCCCCGGCAGAAATATCGCGGGAAAAATCACGGGAATAATAGATAGTCATAGACCACTGCATATGGCACCATTACGCATGTTTTCTCCGAAGAGGTAGGCTCGCTTCGAAGCGAATACATCAATAATTTTATATATATAACACCAGCTTCTTGGAATACATAAATAGATACTTTTCAAACGTGACGCAACCATAGATAATTATAAAAAAAAATATCGACTTTAAAAAACCTGGGTGCATTAAAAAGCTAGAAATCCTTAACTAGGGAGCTAACAATTTCTTTCATTTAAATAAAACCTCTTTTGTTTTTAAATCGGTTTAAAATTCCCAATAGTTTTTTTTTTAATACCTAGATTTGACCGCAGCCTCGCTAGCCTATTTTCTGGATATCGACAACAGCGTCATCTGCCAGATCTTACTGTACCTGAGAATTATACCCGTGACCTCATGAACACAAACCCATCCAAAACGGTCAAGCCGTTAAGGACGAACAGAATGAGTAATACACAAACACCGGAATTTTATGCCTAAGTAGATTAGATTAGATTAGATTAGATTACATAACTCTTTATTAATCCACCACTAGAAGACAAAAAAATTACAAATTATTAAATAATTTACACAGAAAGTGGAAAATGGGCGGCCTTATCACTAAAAGTGATCTCTACCAGGTAACTACTACCTAAGTACCTAGGTATATAAATATGAGCGTTCTATTAATAAGAAAGATGTCAGTACCTGTCTAACCTACATACGTAATTTGACACCCTCTGCGTAATATTATATAAGTAGGTAGGTACCTACTAATAGTTTAGGGTGGCCGCACGCGACAGCCACAAACGCCGCCACCTGAAGCCAGAAGCGTCTACAAAGGTGGTAGAAACTTGCGATCGGTGGCTGCTACTTTTTTAAAACCTTAGCTTTCAGTATCATAATGGACAATGGTGTCGCCTGCTCACAATCTGTTGCCGTCCCTGAGAATGTACACCATATTTTATTCATTGAAAAGAGTAACCATTGAGTTTCTCGCCGGCTCTTCTTAGTGGAAGCAGCATTCCGAACCGGTGGTAGATTCTGACTATTCATAAATGCTTTGTTGGCACATGAATGAAAACAATGTTGACTTTGAGTTTTGGACTCCGACGCAGAAGGTTTAATTGCGCTGCAGCTGATAAGAAAAACGTCGTTGCTTGCTTTCAATTCGAACTGGTTGACTGAAGCGAAGCTAGAGAGGGTGATGGGGTATCGCGCATTTAGTGGCGTCTGTCAGCGTTTTGCGTCGGCGTTTTGCGACGATTTGTAGCGTGTGGTGACCACAGGCGTCAACCGTGTGAAGCTTTTTTTTTTTTTTTTAAGAATTGACTATATGTTGTTGGCCAGAGTGGCCATAACAACTTCACCCGGACAGAGGGCGAGCGCAAGTGCGCTCCAGCCAGAGGGGCAGGGGGGCAGCTAGCTCAAGGGCGCCACAAGGGACACGACCTCGGCTTGGGCCGCTGCCAGGAGAGGTGGCGAGGGTAAATCTACCACCGGATCGGAACGCGACCTCGACTGAGAAGATCCGGCAAGAAACTCAGCGGGCTTGTCGGGTGCCAAGGTGCGTCTAGGTAAGTAGACGCACCTTCTAGCGGAAGCGGGGGTTCGTCGACCTCGCCGGCGAGGTCGGTGTCTGGTGGGGAGTGTGCGTGTGTCGTTCTCCTCGACATCTGAGTCTAGGAGAGCGGTGAGTGGGTCGGGGGGGTCCAGCAACACATGCCGCGGCCTGCGGCGGCATGCAACTGGCGCGTGTGTAGGTGCATAATCGGCGGCGGCGACGATTAAGGCATTGGTGTGTTCAGAAGCCTTCTTGAAATAGCGTTCGGACGCTATTTTGAAGTGCTTCTGGATAGAATCGAGGCGTAAGTTACGGATTCAGGAATTTGACGATATATCTACAGATTTCGAAGTAACAGTACATTTTTGTACTCATATAAAATCAGAGCATTTGTTGGCAATGTAACTACTTATTGAAGTGCGTTTGTATTGTCAAGTTGCAATTGCATTCCTTAGCTAAAAAGATGTAGGTCTCAAAAAAAAATATATTCACGTGATAATAAATCAATCTCAAATCTAAGAGCGATCTTCGAAATGTCATTCTTGTCATATCAGTACAAAATGACACGTCAAATGTGTACTCAAGATCACGCTCAGAGTGAGATAGATTTATTAATATGGACCTTCCCTAACCTAACCTAATTTCATCGTATTTTGTCAATCGTAGGATATGAAAAAAAAACTTGAGAGGTGTCAAGGGACACCCGGATGGAATGAAGTTGCAATATCCGGAACTTATGCAGAAACACTGTTAGGATACATTATTGTTATTATTTATTATGTACAAAAAACCTGATACACTCGACTGACCGACCGACCGACCGACCGACTGACTGACTGACTGAGAGAGAGAGAGAGACAGACAGAGAAACACGCGCACGGCTTACAGCTATAGCAAAAAGTGTCGCCAATATGTGTCGTTATTCACAAAATGTGTCGGTACACACTTAATTTTTTCCGTCTAGCCCCCTTTCGCAACGCGCGATAAGTAACTTCGTTCAATATAATAATAATATGATGTATTCGTTCGCACATCAGAAAACTGTATTAATTTTGCAATTAATTGAAAGACTTGTTATACTCATGGCTCACCATTCGCTCGTTCATTCTTTATTTTTGTTACCTATTACTAGCATGGCCAGGTTACCAATAGCTTCGCTAGCCCAGTTAACCTGAGCTAAATGCTTGTACTAGGAGTGAGCTTACATTAATAGTTCGATCATGGAATGATTACCAGGATGGGAATCGTACCCAGCAACGTTCATTTACGAGGGCGGCCGGGGCCCCTCTAACCACATTATCTAGACTTCTTGAAATCTAGATATTTCACGAAACCCCTGATGTCATCATGTCCCTGCGACATTTTTAGGAACTAGTTTATTTATGTTCATTCATTCATAGAATCCCCGTAGAGAACGAATGCGGAAGAATGATTTTTTTTCAGTCGCAAACATCATTCCGAATCAGTTTGATGTGCCTAACGAAATCCCGCGAAAATGTATATTGTTAAAATAGCGGATTTAAACCATTACGACAGGGGTGTTCATAATCTGTCTATTAAAGTGGCTGTGTCAATAAAGTCAAAACAACACGACAACGAAGAGTTTAACACGTTAAGTGCGAAGCGAGGCCTAAATCACCCCTGATGCAACTTCCCTGTGGTGCGGCAAACAAAAAAGTGAATTTCTCTGTCGTGCGAATGGCATAGCTTTGGTTTGGTCCAGTGTAGGAAAGAGATAAATATATATTTGAGATCACTAATGGTTCCGGACTCGGTGATGTACCTACCTTGGTACCGGATGTCTTAGGCCTCGTGCCGCACTGAATTAATATAATTTTAATGCAGTGCGGAACGAGGCTAAAACGTCCCATATCCCCCCTGACCTCGTACCGCACTCAACGCGAGCTTCCCGCGACCAGTGTTGTGCATCATATACAAATAGAAAGATAAACCTTATGCATAAACCGTAATCCATTATTTTCCAATAATAAGTCTGTAATAGGTGCCTCTTAATGGTATAGAATGGAACGCTTCGTGCGCGAGTCCGACTCGCACTTGGCCGGTTTTTTTTCTTTATGGCGCCTTCAAGCACAATTTAGATTATTTAAAAAAAAATGTATCCTTTGATAGCTTTGTGTTGTTTTGCCAGGTTTTGCCCTTAAAACGATCTAATGAGATATAATTGATCAAAATCGGTCAAGTCGTTGCGTAGTTAAGACAGTTTAAAAACGTCGATATTATTTTTCCCATCACTAATCGCAGCGAAAATTTGCCCTATTTCAGTGCGTTACGAGGTGTATAAGATCCCATATTTTGTTTTGCTAATAATTCCTAAACTAGCCATCAGATCCCGGGGCGACGGTGGATTAGGGTTCATCAATTCACTGTCTATATCAATAAGGACCAAAATTCTCATTTATCTTTGATTTCGCGCCAGAAAATGGATTTTAGTCTGTAAAAGGAGATGGGGTCTAATAGACCGCGTGTCGCCCTAACGTCTGGTCACGGTACGGGCCGATTATACCTCGTGCCGCAGGAACGGAAAGTATGCAAAAATTGGTGCCGCAGCTAACGTGTTAATTATTTTCACATGGATCTTCGCGACGACACCGGTGAGATTTGTGCGGTCGCATACAACGAAGCCAGCACAAGGCTTCACAACTTTATGAAACCGAATCAAATTTATGTCATCACTCAATTTTATATTGGCTACTCCGATCGAAGATACACAAGCGTTCAACATGAGAGAGAAATAGTCTTGGTCGACGACACTGCAGTTGAGTTCTGCGGGCAGGCCGCTATGATTGAATGGCCTTCAATGTTTAGAAGGAGAAAAAGGGTGTTTTATAACATAATCGCCGTGTGCACAGGTGTGGCGGAGACTACACGATCTTATTCTGGTAAACTGACGAGAAAAGTGATGTTACTCGACGAATCGTATAACACAATAATACTGCATGTTTGGAATCGTGAAACCGTGATGTTCGACCGCGTGAACTGCGAGTCTTATCCGGTTTTATTCGTCAAAGACGCCAGGATTTATAGATCTCATGAAGATGAGGACCAGTTCGTTGTTACTACGACCAGGTATCTTCGGTTTTTGGACTCGAACGAGCCCAGAGCGCGTTGCGTCAGGGAGGCGGTTCAGAACGCAGAATTGGAACAGAATCGTCAATGCGAAGATACTTCAGATTCTTCTGAGGATTATTATGACGATGACTCAAGCTCGTGTTTTTAGAAGTAAGTGTAAACAATTAGGTAGTTATGTCGGTCTGACATAAGATTCTAACTACCTACGGATGGTGGATGGAAGGCAGTCCGCCATGTTTGAAGTTCTTCCGGGAAATGTTACAAAACGCGGTAATTTTTTGTTTGTTTACAACCATTGTAAACTGATGATTGTGAATCAATAAGTAAAGTTCTATTATAAGTAATTTTACTTTAAGATCTGACATCGTTATAAGTAGGTAGCTGCCGCGCCGTCGCTCGTCTGCGTGTGCCGGAACACATTTAACGGTGAAGAGCGAGAGAGCAATGGGTCATTGTGTAGCCTTAGGGGCGCTATGACTTAGGTTAGGTTCGGTTTAGGCTTAGGTAAGGTTAGAACAGTGATCAAAACGAAAAAAAATTTATTCTCAAAAATTCGTCTAAGTCCTGGCTCCATAGCCCCCCTAACTGGGAACTAACATAACCTAATGACACTTTCGGATTCTGGCGCTTCGCCGGCCGCTGCCGTGGCACGCTCGCTTCGCTCGCTCGGCTCGCGCGTTTTGGTCACTGTTCTAACCTAACCTAACCTAAACCTAAACCTAAGTCATAGCACCCCTGAGGCTACACTCCAACCGAGCAATGTGTGCTGCTTGCACGATTTATCTACATTTTGTCTACATCTACCTGAGTATGCTTTTGACATGTAATTTTGTACTGGAATAACATAAGAGTGTGATTTCCATAATCACTCACAGACTTGACATCGATCTATTAATACGGGGCTCGATAGACAATGTGCGTGTTTCCGCTTGCTGGTGGGCGACGGCACGGCGCCGGCGATGACTCCCACCGGTGCCGCATGCCGTGCCGGCGCGGGCTGGCTAGTGGAAAGACGCCCCACCGATAGTTAGGTATTAGACTTCTTTGGTTAGGCAAACAACACTACTTACACTGGGGTACCAAGAAGATTCTGTTGATTATTGTGTTACAACCGCGCCGCCGCGTCCCGGCTATAACTACCTACTCTTATTGCCGAGCCTTTGGTTATAATTTGAATTATGACTTCTTATTAATTAGTGTTTTAAGGTTTTTATATGTTAAGTACCGGATAAATATGGTCTACGTTAAAAATTGTTTGTTTCGTTTTGTGAAATAGGCAGGTAAAACGCCACCGTTCTTTCTCTATTTGATCATTGTTATTAGTTATCAAGTTAAAGTGAAGTTTAGGTTAAGTTTAACTTTTAGTTATCATTTTGATTTTTCACTAAGTGACCTTTACTTATAAAACAATTATGTTTTTAAGAATATTTTACGTAGGTACGTATCGCGTCAAGTAGGTAGGTTAGGTACCTACTTACTTAATAAATGTTTGTTTATTTACTTATAAATGCATTTCTTATTCTTCCTGAATTTTAATTCAAATTAAAATGGAATAACAATTATTTTTTTAGAATCCCAATGCATTATAATGCCATTGTAATTGAATATAACAGCTTTCTTATCTTTAATTATACATACATACATACCTTCACCTTTTGAGAAGTCTCCATAACATACTCCATAGTGTTGATATTTTATCTTATGTTCAGTAGCGACATCTGTCGTCGACAGCGCGTAGCGCGCATGTCTCTCATTAGTTGAGATTCCAAGCGCTACGGGCTGTCAACAGCAGATGGCACTACGGTCGAAACACTATTTTAAACATATTTATTTTATTAGAGAAAAACGGTACCTATACGAAAGTACACCTTGCATTTTTGTTTAAAAACGCTGTAGAATAAATAAGAATGACAGACATAGCTTAGTTTCTCCTCCGCCCGCGATCGGTAGGCCTCAATCAAATTGTCGTAAAAGTTCGTATAGGTAATGGCCTGAGAATTGAGAAACATATATTTCGGAAACAAAGAATATCAAAAACATAGGTATCTACTTTGATAAGCACTCAAATTGTATTTTATCAACAATAATCGCTATCAATTATCGATATCAACTCGCGAACTTCGCAGTCATTAGTTTCACATCGACTACACTCGGCGGGAGCAGTGCGCGACAAGTCTCCAATATGACACAGAGCATCGTCAGCATCGCTGATCTATCTGACTACAGCAACTCTGAATTGGAAGATGTGACCATCAAAGCGTCAGTGTCGATCAGATCCCTCAGACACGGCAACAGTAGACACGCGCACTTCTACATGGACCTGCGCGACGACTCCGGGGACATCACCGCCGTCGCCTACACCCACAACGAGCCCGGCGACGATCAACTGCACGCCATACAACACAACAGAACTTATATGATCACCAATTTTTCGATGGAAGACTCTAACAAACTCTTCACCAGTATCTTGAACGAGAAGGAGATAGTTTTGAACAATAAAACTGTTGTTAAATTGTGCGGTAATGCGCCTAAATGTGAATGGCCTCTGACTCCTCTGAATGAGGTCTACGATGAAGTCGAGACGAAATTATTAAATATTGTCGGATTATGTATTGGAGTGACGGACACAGAAATAGTGCAAGGTGAACCCACGAGGCGGGTGACTCTGATGGACGAGGCACGCAGTGAAGTGGTCCTGCACGTGTGGAACCAGGAGACATCGCTCTTCGACGAGCTGGACCTCAAATTCCATCCAATGTTCTTCGTAAAAGACGCCAGGATCTACGAGTATCGGGGCACGAAGAGTCTGTCAACCTCCAGGTACCTCCAGCTGCTGGACCCAGCTGACCCCAGGGATGCTAAAATCAGGAGAGCAATGCAGGTAAATACTACATTTTCGGTATTGGCTCTAAGTATCCTTGGAAAAAGTTGAGAAAATTATTGGGATTATGAAAGAAATTTTAAAGGCGGTTTTAATTAAAAAAATGGTAGAGTCGCTACTTGTACTGGATTACTCTGCTGCTGATCCTAGGCAAATTTATCTTTTACCCAACTTTCGAATTCACGGGATGTTTCAACTTTCAGGGAAATCCACCGAGGAATAGCCCTGATAACCCTAATCTGAACACAGATCGCACAGTTGCCAGGATCGCGCCGACCCAACCCAAGGGGTACCCATACTGTTCCCCCGCCAATTTCACCAAAAAGAATAGGAGATACGCAAAGATAGCCGACCTGAGTGGCATCGCCAATGTCTACAGCGTGACTCTAATCGCGACAGTCACTGTCAAATCGGTCAGGTTCAAAGGAAACGATGGCGTTTACTTCTACTTGGACCTGCGCGACGACACCGGGGAGATAGTCGCTTATGTCTACGAAGAAGCCTGTGTGAAATTCCAAAACTTTGTTGAGAAGAACAAAACTTATAGTTTCACTGGTTTCAACTTGGGCAAGTTCAATGGGTCCTTTACCAGTATACCGCATCAGAAGGTGTTGCTTCTGAAACACGATTGCGATATCAAATTGTGCGGGAACGCGTCGAAAGTGGAGTGGCCTCTGTCACCTTTAACTGTGGTCCACTCTGAAGACAAAACGGAGTTTCTCCAAGCTTTTGGACTGTACACCGGGATCAAAGGGAGGGTGGTGACCCTCGCTGATCAGCTAGGCAGAGAACTGTTCCTGGAGGTGACTGGTAAAAAGATAGAGATTTTCAAATCCCTGGATCTCAAATCTCGTCCGGTGTTCTTCGTGAAAGACGCCAAGATGTCTGATAAAAAAATGAAAGGCAGCAAGATTCTGATTACAGGGTGGTATCTGGAATTGCTGGAGCCAGATGACCCCAGGGCTCGCAGGGTCACGGAAGCGTTAGATGATACAGATTCTATCTAGTCCATCGCTACGGTGAACAAATAATCGAGCCAGAGTTGATGGGGGGCTCCCTTCGTGGTAAAATTAAACAGAATATCAATATTTGTTAGCGATTTATTATGTTGATTTTTGTTATGATAAATAAATATCGCCAGACTGACACACCAGCTGTATGGTCCCAAACTAAGCAATGCTTGTACTATGGGTACCGTACAATGGACTGGGGGCGATCCCAGTGACACCCAGACCAGGAAAAAATACGAAAGGTAATCTCCGAAATTTGCCCCAGCGGTAATCGAACCCGCAACCACCATGTGTAGTGAGACGAGCGGCCTACGCTCGAACAATTGCGACATGCGGTCGTTATGACTCTTGCTTTTCACATTTGCTAATTTCCAGTTAACTTTCAAATTAATTGTAAGCATAAAACATTCAGATGTAAGTACTTACCCAATATGGTAAACAAAGTACTTAATGCTTGAATTGAAACAAGTATTGAGTAAAAGGCATAAAACACGTGATATCCTATTTTTTGTAATCGTCGTTGGGTTGCTTGTCTATCTGTGTTTTATTGGATACATTCTGGAGAGTTGCACGGGTTAGTTCTTCCATTGCCATCGGTGGACATCAACTTCATCCTTACGTCGTCGTGTATATGCCAGACATTTACATGACATGATTTGCTTCGTTGTTCTTGATGTACCGCTATGGAGTGGAATTCACTTCCATCGGTGTTTCGGGGTGCTAGGAGCCAAGCAACCAACTGAATACCTCATACGGGCTGGCACGACTACGGTAGTAACACCTTCTTACAGAAAATCGGCGTTAAGTAGACGTGTTTCGCATGATGAGTGGGAGAGCATTTCTCTCTGGTGCAAATCGGGAGACAGAAATAACTGTAAAGGCTGATTGCCACAGAAGCAAGACCGGTTGTAAGGCATCACAGACTAGACTAATTGAACCTAAACTCGTGAGCTGCTGGACCCAGATGACCACGGGGCTGCTAAAACCAGAAAAACTATGCCACAGGTACCTTCCAACATCACTCTAGCCAGGTGACGCCTATAATTATAATTAAAAAGTCATGATAATCGGTCCAACCGTTCAGGAAGAGAAAAATAACGAACTAACCCACACCTGAGTTTTATTTATAAAGATTAGGGGATTCACATACCTACAATTCTTATCTTATCTCACGTATTAATCAGGATCTATGTATAGATAAACGTAGGCTAGACCTACCTACTGATTATGATGTTCGAATTTCCAGGTAAATCCCACCATGGTGGGCACAGACCTTACAGTAGCGAAACTTGCACCGAATCATCGCGACCACTCCGCGAACGAAACCAAAAAGGAACTTTGTCAAAATAGCTGACCTAACTGTCAATATGACAATTATCGCAACAGTGGCCATGAAGTCGGTTAGACGCAAAGAAAAACTAAATTGTTAGATATAAGACAACTTTATATTTACAACACATGCATAATGAACTGCTGGACTCTGATGATCCTAGGGTTCACAGCGTCACGAGAGCGTTGGGTGTTGCGGTACCCCGCTCTGTCCACTCTGAAGTTAAGCAAAAAGCTAATGAGAGAAAAACACGCTGCTAAAAAACAAATACCCACTTAAATAAACATCCCAGACTGACACACCAACTTTATTGTCCTAAACTAAGCAACGCTTGTACTATGGGCATCGTACAACGTATGAGGGACGATTCCAGCGGTACTCAGACCGGGACAGATTACGATAAAAATGAATGTAATTATTACATGCTTGGCGATTATGCGACGTTATTTTAATATCCATGCCTCGTCTCGCTTATAAAGCTACGGCCTTTTTAGATAACGCGACGAAATGTACAAATTATTATAGTATCTATTTATAGATAGATAATTCGTAAGTCGCACACGCAAGCAAGTTGTTACCAGTTGCATTCGACGCACCGGGGCGGCCACTCGCGTCGACTTTCTTTGAATTCCCGCCCGAAACTCAACCAACATGGATCATAAAATAACTAGCATCGCAAAGCTATCTCGGTACAATAATTTTTGGGCACACAATTTGACTATCGAAGCGTCTGTGATGATTAAATCAATCAGACACGATAATTCCGAGAATATATATTTCTATTTCGATTTACGCGACGACTCCGGTGAAATATCAGCGGTCGCTTACAACGACGCTTGCAAGAAATTCTTTAAAGCAATCAAAGAGAACAAAACATATATGATAAATGGTTTTGGTCTGGAAACGTCGGATAAATACTACACAAGCATCGAACACCCGAAGCAGTTGGTTTTAAGAGTTGATAGTTTAATCCAATTCTGCGGAAAGGCGCCACTAATTGATTGGCGCATATCCTCTTTGGACGGTGAGGAAGAAGACGCGAAATTCTTTAACGTCCTTGGAATGTGTATCGACGTGGCCTATACGGACACTCTTCCTGACAAGCTGGTGAGGAGGGTGATATTGGTGGATGAAGAAGGGAATCAAGTGACCTTGGCCGTATGGAACGCTGAGACTTTCATCTTCGATACCCTGGATCTTGACTTGCATCCAGTATTCTTAGTGATCGACGCGAGGCATTATAACTATGGGGGGAGGGAGATACTGACCACGTCAAGGTACCTCCAGCTGCTGGACCCCAGTGACCCCAGGGCTTGCAGGGTCAAGAATGCGCAGGCGTCCCATTTCTAAATGACGTCACAGACAAGTACCAACTTGCTTGCTTTTCTAATTGTAGAAACGTTTTATCATTTGTTTATTTATCAGCGCCAACATTTTTATCTAAACGACAAACAATTATCGACATGACTATTAATTATTAATTTAGATAATTAGGGCCAGATGGCGGCATAATCGCAGAAATGTATCTGTCATATTGAAAATGGTGAATATTCTAAAAAACTTTGGGTAGCTCAGAAGAAAGGAGATTCGCGTCGGCGTAAGAGTGAGATAGATTAAGTTTTACATTATACCTACTAATAATGTATGTGGGCATGAACCTACTTTTTATATTTTCTTTATACAATAGTTATGTTTAGTTATAATAACAATAGGGTTAACATGAGAGCTGTACGTGTGCATTTACAATCACGCCCAAACACGCTGTTCGCAATGTGATCCCAATTCTTTATTAATAAACAATTTTATTTATTACTAAAGATATATTATTTTACTGCTCTAGTATAACCAAGAAGATTATATATAAGTACTAGCTGAGCCCGCGACTTCGTCCGCGTGGAATTTAACTTAACAAAAAAGCCCGCTCCTGCGTTCTGAGCCCGCGCGACAAGACCCATTTTTTTAAATTTTGTTTTTCTAAAATAAAAGTAGCCAAAGTTACTGCTTATAACGTCAGCTATCTGCCAGTGAAAGTCCCGTCAAAATCGAGCCAGCCGTTTCGGAGATTACCCGGAACAAACACACAGACAGACAGACAGACAAAACAATTTTAAATCGCGTTTTTGCTATAGGTGTCGTATGTACTTTCATATGCATTTAGTGAAAAGGTGTTATTTTGATATTACAAACAGACACTCCAATTTTATTTATTTGTATAGATCACTGGAGATTGCTGCTAGAACTAATAGTATGAAGACAAATGTGTATTGACTCCTTTCCTCTCACATTTTATATACAAACACAAAAAATCCAACCGAAATGTGTGATGAGCCAAGATTTCGCGAGTTCAGGGTCCTATCTGATTTGATATTTTCCTCTTTATAAATTAAATAGGCTTTAATTTGAGAACACTCTTTTGACGCCAGTAAGTATTTATTTTTATCTAGAAAACAAAAACCTATTTTAACACTTCATTTTCCTGATTGTTGGTAGCTGCCATTTTAATATTTCATTTATTTTTAATAACACTACGAGAAAGTACAATCTAGAGTTATATTTATAAGGATAATATTTTTGAGGATAACCAATTGGTATAAATATTATGTACAAAGTTTTGACGACCGCTTGGCGCAGTGGTTTGAGCGTAGGCCACTCGGCTCACTGCACCGGGTGGTTGCTGGTTCGATTCCCGTAGGGGTAAATTTCGAAAATGGCCTTTTCTAAATTTTTTCTTGGTATGAGTGTCACTGGGATCGCCCCCAGTCCATTGTACGGTACCCATAGTACAAACGTCGCTTAGTTTGGGACCATACAGTTGGTGTGTCAGTCTGGCGATAGCTTTTTAACTAGGGCAGTATGGGGAACTACGAAACTATAGCAGATACAGAGAAACTGTCTTAGGAACGATAAGGTATTTTTTTGTGAAAACAATTTTGACATAGTAAGTATATTTTTTTGGTCAATCGTGGACTGTCTATAAAAATATGCCAATTTGTTGTTTTTTCTTATTATGCAGATCGACTCTGTTTCCTATAGGTAAGGATTATTTCATTGCACGGGAAGGGAGAAAACTCAGCGGGAGAAGTAAGCAATATTTAATAAATCGTTCATGACAAACTTGATTTTAATTAAATTTCAATTGTTTTTAACTGGAATTTGAATGTCTATCTATGGCCACACAATGCTCTCGATCCAGGGTACATAGTGGGAGACCCTGGTGTACATGCCAGGGTACCCCACTTCCCCACAGGTGCGGTAGCCGAACGATGTTACACCAATAATGAGATGCATGCAGTAGATGTCCTGGCTCAACATATCAAGAGGTCCTCCGCTGTCGCCCTGAAAGACAAAGCTAACATGTGCCTATGGACTCCATTTATACGCGGTGGCCTCTTTGTCAAAGTAAAACCAAACTTGATTCATCAGAACGGATTTGGATGAAATTTGGAACACAGATAATTTATAACCGGGATTAACATATAGGATACTTTATAACCCGATAATCCCGAAATTTTTGCTAAGTTAAAATACTACACGGATGAAGTCGCGGGGCACAGCTAGTTCGAAATATTTGGTCAAATGTCAAAGGTAATGGGTTCAAACGCCGGCTCGCTACTATGAATTCTTCGAATCATAATTTAAATATGACTTATAATACGGTCAAGGAAAATATCGTAAGGAAACCAGCTCATGTTAGAAAATCAAACCAATTTTCGAAAGATATATAAAATCCGCCAACCCGCTCTGGGGCAGCGTGGTGGATTATGGCCTGAAGCCCCCTCGTATTGAGGGGAGGCCCGTGCCCAGGAGTGGGACGTTAAGAAGGGCTTAAATATTACTATTTTCAGCAATGTACTGTGTGTGAGCAATCCCAGCAAGTTGTAATTCAAGTTACCGAGCAAGTGTCTCTCACGCGGCCGTCGTCTCCATAGCAGACCTGGGTGGTGCTGTTGTAGCCAGCAAGCAGGTGGCGGTGCGGCGGATACCGCGCCGAGCAGTTCGCGTCGTCCACCTTCCAGAGAGGAACCTGGTGACCACAAGACTTAGTCAACATCGGTCCGCAATGGTTGGTACTATCGGCAAAATTTAAGCATGATCAGGCAAGAAAAATTTCAAGTGCATCAAACGGTAAAACCTTTCTTTATTTTGCCCAAAGATGCAATCATAAGATATCACCAAACAGATGAAATTGGTAAATGGATAGATTGTAATAGAAAAGACAGACATCATAAAAAAAAATACTGTTGGTTTACAGTAATAGTTCGTTCGTTTTTCTCGTGTTTCGGGTTCAAGTCTGTCATGGGTATTAAATTATTAAAAAAAACAGGGACAATGTGGTCTCCAGACAGACGTACATCTTGTAACCTGTCAGCTAATTCTTGTTTGTAGCCGAACGCACCCCAGCCAACCGCGGAAACCCTGGTGTCAGGCACCTCGTCACCAACATGGAGACACGCCGGTATCACATACGAGCTAAACTTGACTCTGAAACCATGTAAAAGGCCAAGGATTGAATTCAAATGTCCTACTACAATACGATAAGGTTGGTTTTAAAGTAACGCATGCAGTGGCGTAGCTCAGTAATCAAGAGCCTAGGCACACTAATGAAATTGGGGCCCCGTCTAATCCATGCTGCACACACTTAAACGAAACATGACCGATTCGAATAAGAATTTTGAATTTGAACTTGCGCATGCGCCTCTATAAGAACAACCAATCGCACCACTGGTCCCGACCGTTATAAAACATTGACAGGCGGTTTATAAATAGAAAACTAGATCAATTCAAAACAAAACACCGAATTTTCATCTGAAATCGAAATAAAATGTTGTATCGGCTCCTGTCTGTCGTCATCACTAGTTACGTACTCTTCATCCGTCTCCAATAGAGCGATGTCGTTGTATTTCGATGGCGATTTATATCCGGGATGTTTGGTTATCGTTTTAATCTTGTAAACGTTCCATTTATCTCTAGGGTCAGTGCGCCTCAGGGCACCAAGCGCTGCAAAAGCCACTGTACCCCTGAAACATAACAATGCCACAAAAATATTTATGATTGTGGCCTCTGAGTTTGTGCCCAGAAGTGGGACATTAAAGGACTAATTTATAATTAAAATTATTGGCAACTACAAAATTATTGGGAAGCAGAAAGGGTATCCTTTTTTTCAAAACTCAACATTGTAATTCTAAAACTATCAGCTTTAAGGAAACTTGAAAAACAAAAGGTGTTATAGGAATACAGCTGTTGACAGATTTCACAAGTCTACAAAACTTTTAGTACTTCAACTGTCCCACAAAGCCGATAGTTTTAGATTTACAAAGTAAAGTTGCAAAAAAAAATTTTGACTCTTTCTGTTTCACCTAGTAGACACATATTCTCTACTTACAGCTCCTCGGTGGATATGCAATGCGCAGCGGTGAGGATGTACTTCTCGCTGATGAGGGAGCCCGCGCAGAACCACTTAGCACTGTCAATATCGTTCCCATAGCCCAACAGCGCCTGTGAAACACTCCTAATGTGGTTATAAAACTTATAAGTCCCAGGCGACGGCTAATTCAAGTGGAGAATATCGACGGGGCGAATATTCGCTTGGAACTTGGCAACAATAGGGTTTCAATGATTGGAACGAGATATACGTTTTTGTTTAAGGCTAAAGCGCCCATCTAGCCAGCGAAGTTCCAATTTTTTGAGGTTTTTTAGAAATTTTCAAAATCTGACAATAATAAAAGGCACATTTTGTAATTCGCGAAAAAGACCGTGTGCAGTGCATTTATTAATATATCCAACTTACTCTAAAACATTTTAACAACGACAGCTATCCAGATAATCTGGCAATTTTTGTATATTTAGTGATTTACTAGTATCATATCCACCGTGATAATATTTAGAGTAAAATAAATGTATTAATAAACGCACTGCATACTGTGTTTGTCGCAAATCACAAAATGTTGTCTTAAATGTTTTCAGATTTTGGATAAACCATAAAAATACTCGAAAATTTTGAATTTCGCGGGCTAGACAGGCGCCTTCACCTTAAGCCAATAACTTCCAGTTTATTAAAAGTTTGAATACATAAATACCTACCTAACATACATGCCAATATTACAATTTTGGGATAATTAAAACTTTTTACCACTTTTCAAACAGTTTATATCGCTGCGTTGCTTGGCACACAATACAATGTACTTGTTAGTTCGTCATTATAGGAGCTTGTATTAGGTTAAACTTGACGAGAAGCGTGCGGAAGCGAGCGCTGTTCATTTCTTTCGCACAGAAAGCGATTTTGTTACTTTAAGTTCCTAATTAGTACCTTATTATCTTGGTACTATTGAATAACGAGTGTATTTTTTTCTAATACTTTCTAGTGTTAGACAATATAGCCTGCCAGTGCACAAATTGCGTTGCTGTTCCTGAGAATGTACACCATATTTTATTCATTGAAAAGAGTAATCATTGAGTTTCTCGCCGGCTCTTCTCAGTGGAAGCGGCATTCCGAGCCGGCGGTAGATTCTGACTGTTCATAAGTGCTTTGTTAGCACACATGAATAAAACTTAAAATTACAGTTTGCTACTTAGTTTGAAGTCATACTTCATGTTAGAGCGCCATCTAGTACTGTTTTCCAAACTGTAACTTAATACATTCGATGTACACATTCTTTGCTAGGTGTGCCAAAAGACGAGCCAAAATACATATTACCATATGGGGGTACTCCCCTGCTTCCGCGTCAATTCCCCCTACGGCCCCTCCCAAAATAAGAGGAGGGGGTATCCGGTTATGTATATAGCAGCGGTCAAATCTATCGTAATCTGGTGTGTCGTCCCAACTTCTCTCAGTTGATACCTGTAGGCATGGGAAAACGGCTTTGATTTGGTACTCCAGGCATTCTGAAATAGAAAGCCATCATATATTTTTTTCACCCTATGTATAAATAAGGTCTAACACAATTTTGCATAGCGACTAAGTATGCGACATAGTGACTAAGTAAACGCAAAATATGATGTAACTATAATACAGCTACCCCGTATGGTAACAAATCTAGCGAGTGATTTAAACAACGGTTAGCTTTTCGATCGCAACCCATTTTGAAGCGAAGCTTCTATAAGGACGTTCGGGGCGCTCGCCGCGCAGCCACTCCATGCGTGCCAAGCGTCAGTAGCGTTACACGATATATATCTATATAGGTATACAGAGAGGCAGCTGCGGGGCCTACGCTTTATACTATAAAGCTTCGCGTCTTGGGCGTCCCTAGACGGCACTGTTTTATTTTTTTACCGACGTTAATAGACTTACATATTTTTTTAATGTGCTAATTAAGCCCTTTAGAAGGTGCCATAGTCAATTTAATGTGACGTCACACAAGCTATAAACAGAGGACGATCAGGACGCTTCGCATTCGAAGATATATCATTATATCTCATCTGTCAAATTATGATTAGTAGTTTTTTTTTTTTTTTTGTATTGCTGTGCACAGAGTGTGCACAACCGCCGCTTTTCCCCGGACATGATCCAGGCCCTTGTCTTGTTTTTTTAGTTCTTTATGTTAGGGTATTTTCTTTTCCCTGGGGTAAATAATTTTTTCAGGCATGTTTTATTTTAATATATGTATAGGTATATCATTTTTTGTCTTATAGTACTATTAGTACATAACAATTTCTATTGCGGTATGTTATGGTTAAAATATCAAATAGAATAAACAGTGGTTTTCGGTTACATTTACATTTTACTCTAAAGAGATTAATACAATTGTGTTTATCATAATTTACTTGTAAGATTAGTAATTCATATCGATAAAAGTGTAAAATTTGTAGAGTTTTAATTGTACTGTATAATTTAATAAAATGGTGTATTTGGTCAAATTAATAAAATAAAATCGAAATATCAAAATTTGTTAAGAATAATTAAAATGAAATTGAATAATTGAATTAAAACTGGATAGAATTGAAATTGAATGAGATTGAATATTAAGTAAGAATTTGATAAAATGGTCTTTGGTTTGTACCGGCGAACGCGACACATGTTGTGTGTGTTGTGATGTGTGTGTTTATGGCCTTGTTCAGTTTCATGTACATTGTTTTTATATTCTCATGAGTATAATATATGTGACACTATTTATGACAAGGCCATAAACGTGTGTGTAGGTGTGGGAGTGTTTTATGTAGAGTTTGTGTTTTTGTGTGTGTGCGGATTGTATGTATGCACAAATGCATCCGACAACACCTTAGTGTTGTCGTGTACATTTGTGTGGTGTGATGTGCTGTGCTTTCAAGTGCGGCCTGGATACACTCCAGACCAACATTGCGCAGAATGTGGCTGTCAAATGATATTTGTACGGGTTCCCAGGTCGCACATGATTAGTAGTTTAGAAGTTATGAGGGAACAGACGAACATACATACATACATACATACATACATACCGGTCAAAATCATAACCCTCCTTTCTGCTTCGGCGTAGTTGGATAAAGGTACAGTATACATTTGATGAAAAGGTCGTCGCATCGGGGGTTTTTTAATTTTCAATTTAGAGTTATTGAAATGTTCCATCACTAATAAAAATACATACTTGCCCAAGCCTTATGGCCCTGTTTTATCTGCTTATCTTGGTTATTGGTTGCGCGAATGTAATTTTTGATTGGTGGACACTCTGACTGGCCAGATTTGGTGGAAATTAGACTGAAAGTTAATAAAATAAAATATATACCTACCTATATACTTATCGACTGGGACCTCGCAATGCATTGGGAGAAGTGGCATCGTCCCCGGCACTTGTGGACTTTAAACCGGGCCAGATGGGATTATATTAACTTTTTAAGAAAAACATGTTTTACCTGGACTTGTTCACTATTGGGCTTACACAACACACGTTTGGTGTAGTTGAGCTCCCATTGAACGAACATATCTGTAAAAGAACCACTTTTAAAACTTAAAAAAAAAATTAACATCTCCAACATGGTTGGCTAAAAATGCTAAAACCCATCTATTGTATTTAAAGTGCTGCGTTTCATGGAACATGAAATCACGACTTCAAATAATAACACGGTACACGCCTATCGCTCTCTCTCTCCCACTGCTAGCCCAAGATGACCGAACAACAATAAGTCGGCACATCGTATTTCTAGGCAGGGCGTGGTTTACCGCTGAAAAAAGCTACATACCTAAAATGCATAATTTTTCATTTTTGTAACATGTATCGTGGATTACCTGGGGTTTAATTTTAAGCTTTAAATCTTTCAAAGCTGAAGGGCAAACTCTCAAATCCATACATTTTCCCTTGACGCCTTCCTGAATGCAGTCATCATCTGTAAAACAACAAAAAACTTAAAATACAAATTACTTACAGCTCTTTGTGAGTGTCTGCTCCAATCACAGAGTACTTTGTATATATATGAATTTTCGCGGAATCGCGGAATCTATTCCAACGCGGGGAAAATTTTGTCATCTGCCCCGGTCCATTGCTCGGTAGCTACCCACAATTTTATTTATTTAATTCGTGCAACTTAATTCACTGACTGAATAATTTGCTTTGTTTGGAACCATACCTACAGTTAGTTTAATTAATAACAAAATATTACCTTGTTTGATATCTTGGCCGCAGACGAGCGTGAATAAAAACATTAACAGGATAATATTAAACATGTTGTTGATTGAGAACAAAACAGGTTTCCGCCATTAAAGTATGATAATCGACAGAGGAGACGCGTCCAGACGATCGGGCAGGACCACAGACACTGAGATTAATTATGTAGAGGTCTAAGCAGAAGGTCACCTAACAACTCATATCTACTTAATACCAATTCAATTATTATTATTTAACCTGAACTTATTTACTTATACCATAGAAATGTAAGCTAATAGAAACGACACTTGTTTGCGGTATGTGTTATATTTGCCATCGCGGTGGACTGTGGGCCATAGTTCCATCGCATCGTAATGTTATAATAACATTAGGCTCGCCCCATTTGAAGTACCCATATTGGGACCGAAATACAGGTATAAAGGTGTATTTTATATTCATATATGTATGTGCGTGATCTGCTCAGTATCGTGTAAGGATTATTTCATTGCACGGGAAGAAAAATACTCAGCAGGAGAAGTAACTCATTCATATTTAATAAATCGTTCATGACAAACTTGATTAATAGTATTTTAATTTATTTTTTTAAACTGGAATATGAATGTCTATGGCCACACAATGCTTTCGATCCAGGGTACATAGTGGGAGAGCCTGGTGTACATGCCGGGGTACCCCACTTCCCCACAGGTGCGGTGGCCGAACGATGTTACACCAATAATGAGATGCATGCAGTAGATGTCCTGGCTCAACATATCGAGAGGCCCTCCGCTGTCGCCCTGAAAGACAAAACTTTCAATATGACTTATCCGGTGAAGGAAAACATCGTAAGGAAACCGGCTTGTGTTAGAAAATCAAACCAATTTTCGAAAGATAAATATAAAATCCGTAAACCCGCTCTGGGCCAGCGTGGTGGATTATGGCCTGAAGCCCCCTCGTATTAAGGGGAGGCCCGTGCCCAGGAGTGGGACATGAAGAAGGGCTTAATTATTATTATTTTCAGCAATGTACTGTGTTTGAGCAAGTCTTAAATTAAGTTACCGCGCAAGTGTCTCTCTCGCGGCCGTCGTCTCCATAGCAGACCTGGGTGGTGCTGTTGTAGCCAGCTAGCAGGTGGCGGTGCGGCGGATACCGCGCTGAGCAGTTCGCGTCGTCCACCTTCCAGAGAGGAACCTGGTGACCACAAGTCTTAGTCAACAGCGGTCCGCAACGGTTGGTACTATCGGCAAAGTTTAAGCATGTTCAGGTAAGAAAAATTTCAAGTGCATCAAGCGGTAAACCCTTTCTTTGTTTTGCCCAAAGATGTAATCATGATACTTATACACCAAAAATATGAAATAGGTAAATGGATAGATTGCAACAGAAAAGACAGACATCATAAAAAAAAAAACTAGGTGGTTTACAGTAATAGTTCGTTCGTTTTTCTCGTGTTTCGGGTTCAAGTCTGCCACGGCATTAGATTATTACAAAAACAGAGAAAATGTGTCCATACAGACGTACATCTTGTAACGTGTCAGCTAATTCTCGATAGTAGCCGAGCGCGCCCCAGCCAATGGCGGAGACCCTGGTGTCAGGCACCTCGTCACCAACATGGAGACACGCCGGTATCACATACGAGCTAAACTTGACTCTGAAACCATGTAAAAGGCCGAGTGTTGAATTCTAGTGTCCTTACAATAAGGTTGTTTTTAAAGTGGCGCATGCAGCTATGTAACCAAGGGCCCGGGACAATAATGAAATTTTGAATTTGAACTTGCGCTTGCGCATCTGCGTGTGGATACACGCGCGGGCACAAGCTTCGCTATGAAAACAACCAATCGCACCACTGACCCCGATCGTTATAAAACGTTGACAGGCGGTTTATAGAAAACTAGATCAATTCAAAACAAAACATCAAATTTTCATCTAAAATCTTAAAACATGTTGTATCGGCTCCTGTCTGTCGTCATCACTAGTTACGTACTCTTCATCCGTCTCCAATAGAGCGATGTCGTTGTATTTCGATGGCGATTTATATTCGGGATGTTTGGTTATCGTTTTAATGTTGTAAACGTTCCATTTGTCTCTAGGGTCAGTGCGCCTCCAGACACCAAGCGCTGCAAAAGCCACTGTACCCCTGAAACATACCAATTCCACAAAAATATTTATGATTGTGGCCTCTGAGTTTCCCTCGCATCGAGGGGAGACTCGTACCCATAAGTGGGACATTAAAGGACTCATTTTTAATTAACATTTTTGGCAACTATCTGTGCTCGCGACTTCGTCCGCGCGGGATTTAAATTGTTAATTAGTTTCAGAGATACTCTTCGATTTCATGTGTTTTTTTTTTTACGCAGAACCCTAATTGTTTTTCTCAAATTAAAGTAGCTACCTGCCAGTGAAAGTCCCGTCAAAAACGGTCCATCTGTCTCGGACATGACCGGAACAAACATTTATAGACAGACCTTTTTTTAAAAAAATGCGTATATACTGTACTTGCATATGCATGAAGTGAAAAGGTGTTATTTTGATATTACAAACAGACACTCCAATTTTATTTATTTGTATAAATTAGATAGATATTCTCTACTTACAGCTCCGTAGTGGATATGCAATGCGCAGCGGTGAGGATGTACTTCTCGCTGATGAGGGAACCCCCGCAGAACCACTTAGCACTGTCAATATCGTTCCCATAGCCCAGCAGCGCCTGTGAAACACTCCTAATGTGGTTATAAAACTTATAAAGGCCCAGGCGACGGCTAACTCAAGTGGAGAATATCGATGGGGTGAAAGATCGCATGGAACTTGGATCAAGTTATAATAGACCAAGGCTAATACTAAGTCTCGCTAAGCTTTTTTATTTAAATAAGTACCTAAATCTAAATTAATACTTAATTATCTTGGTAATATTGATTCACAAGTATATTATTTTCTAATACTTCCTAGTGACAGAAAATAAAGCCTGCACAGATTGCGCTGCTGTTTCTGAGAATGTACACCATCTTTTCTTTATTAAGGTGAAGGCGCCTGTCTAGCCCGCGAAATTCAAAATGTTCGAGTATTTTTATAGTTTATCCAAAATCTGAAAACATTTAAGACAACATTTTGTGATTTGCGAAAAACACAGTATGCAGTGCGTTTATTAATACATTTATTTAAATCCTAATTTCAATAGGGAAGATGGCTGGGTGCTACCACCAACTTGGGATCCAGTAATTAATATAATTAAATCGAAAACCAAGCGTACCATTGCAAGACCTCAAGACACAGTGAGCACTTTCTGCGTGGATCGGACCGCAAACACCAACTAAATTTTGAGGGTACCCAGTTTTTAACTATGACATCAGGACGTCTAACACCTCAGTCCCCCCGTGACCACGGTTGCTGTAAAGCAACCGAAACGTCGGGAACATAAAAATTAAATAAACGCGATATAATCCGTAAAAATTGTTTTATTTCAAGACATTTATTTTACTTTAAATATTATCACGGTGGATATGATACTAGTAAATCACTAAATATACAAAAATTGCCAGATTATCTGTATAGCTGTCGTTCTTGAAATGTTTTAGAGTAAGTTGGATATATTAATAAATGCACTGCACACGGTATTTTTCGCGAATTACAAAATTTGTCTTTTATTATTCTCAGATTTTGAAAAATTTCTAAAAGAACTCAAAAAATTTGAACTTCGCGGGCTAGCTGGGCGCTTTATCCTTAAAAAGGGTAACCATTGAGTTTCTCGGGAGCTCTTCTCAGTGGAAGCAGCATTCCGAGGGGGCGGTACATTCTGACCAACAATGAGTGCTTTGTTGGATGAGAACACATGAATAAGAGATATCCGCTATTACAGTTTGCTACTCAGTTTGACGTCATACTTCATGTTCGAGCGCCATCTTGTAGTTCACCATCATCCCCATTCGATGTACCTATTGCTTGCTGGGTGTGTAAGACGAACCAAGATACATATTACCATATGGGGGAACTCCCCTTCTTCCGCGTCGATCCCCCCTCCCGAAACAATAAGAGGAGGGGGTTTCCGGTTATGCATATAGCAGCGGTCAAATCTATCGTAATATGGTGTGCCGTCCAAACTCAATGCAGTTGACACCTGTAGGCATGGGAAAACTGCTTTCATTTGGTACTCCAGGCATTCTGGAATAGAAAGTCTTCATATATTATAATGTTTACCCTGTGTATAAGATCTTATGATGACCGCATGACGCAGTGGTTCGGCCGCAGGCCGATCGGCTCACTGCACCGGGTGGTTGCGGACTCGATTCCCGCCGGGGCAAATTTCAGCAATGGTCTTTTCGTAATTTTTCCAGGTCTGCGTGTCACCGGGATCTCCCCCAGTCCATTGTAAGGTACCCATAGTACAAGCGTTGCTTAGTTTGGGACCATACAGGTGGTGTGTCAGTCTGACAATATTTATGTATCATTAATGTAATATTGTATGACATTTTGCATAGCGCCTAAGTCAGGCGACAGCGTGTCACAACGAAACCCATGTAATTTGAAACCTAAACACCTCTCTGTTTGAAACCGACTTAATTAGGCATTCATTTTTTAAATGTGCTAATTAATTATTAATGTGAATTTTCACTATTATACGTAATCCTATGAAGTTATTGGTTGATGATTTTATCATATAAAATGTGACAGTACCGAACGTCTACGATTTCATTGCAATCATTACCAAGATTTTTAACAGCTTTTACCTGTGTCGGTCTTAGACCATTTAAGGTGTCGGTAGAAAGTGTTACTGTTAGAAAAAAAAAAATTCTATTTTAATTTCATATTTGATTTGTTTTTCTAGATTTATTCTCTGTCGATTGTTTAAGAAGATCAATATTCACTCTCTTGTAATTTTACGTTCCTTTATACTTCCTTTATACCTTATACAAATAAATAAAATTGGAGTGTCTGTTTGTAATATCAAAATAACACCTTTTCACTAAATGCATATGAAAGTACATACGACAACTACAGCAAAAATGCGATTTAATTTTTTTTTGTCTGTCTGTCTGTCTGTCTATCTGTCTGTCTGTGTGTTTGTTCCGGGTAATTGACGGGACTTTCACTGGCAGATAGCTGATGTTATAGGATTAGGGAGTAACTTAGGCTACTTTAATTTTAGAAAAATAATTAGGGTTCCGCGTAATAAAATAAAAACACATGAAATCAAAGAGTATCTCCGAAACGGCTGGACCGATTTTGACGGGACTTTCACTGGTAGATAGCTGATGTTATAAGCAGTAACTTAGAATACTACTTTTATTTTAGAAAAACAAAATATTAGAAAATGGGTCCTGCCGCGCGGGCTCAGAAACTCAGAACGCGGGAGCGGGCGTTTTTGTTAAGTTAAATTCCACGCGGACGAAGTCGCGGGCTCAGCTAGTGTGTCAAATAAATTTATAACTAAATTTATTATAAAATATATTTAGATCCTCCATTTTGGTTTTCCTAAATGGACGGTCACATTTTTGTATTGTATTGTTATTAATTGTGTTTGGTATTGCTATTCATTACTCGACATTGGCAGAATCATATTGGGCTTGACCCAATTGTAAGAGGCCATTAATATATATATATAAATATATATAAGTATATAAATTATAATAAATATATTTATTATTTCCATCCCACTGAGCTCTGCAATAATTACTCATGAAGAGATGCCATGACTAATAGTTACTTATGCAAACCTATATAATGTTTTTGAAATGTTCCATCACTAATAAAAATACATACTTGCCCAGGCCTTATGGCCCTGTTTTATCTGCTTATTTTGGTTATTGGATCCGCGAATGTAATTTTTGATTGGTGGACATTCTGCCTTATCAGATTGGGCTGAAATTAGACTGAAAAAAATATATATATATCGCCTGGGACCTCGCCATGCATATCAGAGAAGTGGCATCGTCCCCGGCACTCGTGGACTTGGAACGGGGCCAGATGGGATTATTTATATTAACTACTAGCTGAGCCCGCGACTTCGTCCGCGTGGAATTTTGATCCTTTCTTAGGGGATGTCTACGTTATAGTAGCTTTATGCATGCAAAGACTCAGCCCGCTCGGTTTAAAATTTACAAAGTTTCATACCAACATTCATCCCCTATTTTGTCCCCTTGGGGGTGGAATTAATCAAAATCCTTTCTTAGGGGATGTCTACGTCATAGTAGCTTTATGCATGCAAAGTCTCAGCCCGCTCGGTTTAAAATTGACAAAGTTTCATCCCCTATTTTATCCCTTTGGGGGTGGAATTAATCAAAATCCTTTCTTAGGGGATGTCTACGTCATAGCAGCTTTATGCATGCAAAGTCTCAGCCCCAAATCACTATGTCAGTCAGTCACCTTTGTCTATATAACTCAAAGGTGACTGACTGACTGATCTATCAACGCACAGCCGGAACCACAGGACGGATCGGGCTGAAATTTGGCATGCAGGTAGATATTATGACGTAGGCATCCGCTAAGAAAGGATTTTGATTAATTCTACCCTCAAGGGGATAAAATAGGGTATGAAAGTTTGTATCAAACTTTGTCAATTTTAAACCGATCGGGCTGAGACTTTGCATGCATAAAGCTACTATGACGTAGACATCCCCTAAGAAAGGATCAAAATTCCACGCGGACGAAGTCGCGGGCTCAGCTAGTTATATATATATATAGATTGATAGAAACATGTTTTACCTGGTCTTGTTAACTATTGGGCTTACACAACACACGTTCGGTGTAGTTGAGGTCCCATTGAACGAACATATCTGTGAAAGAAGCACTTTTTAAACTTAAAAAAAATTGCAACATCTCCAATCATGGCTAAAAATGCTAATACCCATCTATTGTATTTAAAGTGCTGCGTTTCATGGAACATAAAATCACGACTTCAAATAATTACACAGTACACGCCTATCGCGCTCTCTCTCTCCCACATGCTAGCCCAATATGGCTAAACAACAAATAACTGGCCGTGGTTCACCGTCGAAAACAACTACATACCAAAAATTTTATGTTGCATTTTTGAAACATGTGTCGAGGATTACCTGGGGTTTAATTTTAAGCTTTAAATCTTTCAAAGCTGAAGGGCAAACCCTTAAATCCATACATTTTCCCTTGACGCCTTCCTGAATGCAATCATCGCCTGTAAAAAAAAACACAAAAATTTACAGCTCTTTGTGAGTGTCTGCTGGAATGCATTGGATATCTATTCCAACGCGGGGCAAATTTTGTCATTTGCCCCGGTGTTAGTTTTTAGGTCCATTCTCAGTCCATTGCATGGTAGGTTAATGGCACCCAAAATTTTATTTATTAATTCATTTCGTGCAACTTAATTTACTGAGTGAGTGTGAATGTGCTTTGTTTGGAACCATAGGTACAGTAAGTTTAATTAATAACAAATATTTACCTTGTCTAGTATCTTCGCCAAAGACGGGCGTGAATAAATACAATAACAGGATAACATTATACATGGTGTTGATTGAACAAAACAGGTTTCCGCCATCCAAGTATGATAATCGGCGGAGGAGACGCGTCAAGACGAACGGGCAGTGTCACACACACTGATCACTGGGATTAATTACATAATGTAGAGGTCTAAGCAGACGGTCACCTTAGAACTCAAATCTATTACATATCCTATTATTATTGTGTAACAGAACTTTGTTACTTATACCATAGAAAGGTAAGCTAATAGAAACGACACTTGCGCTTCTGAATATTAAGTACTAGCTGAGCCTGCGACTTCGTCCGCGTGGAATTTAACTTAACAAAAAAGCACGCTCGCGCGTTCTGAGCCCGCGCCACAGGAACCATTTTTAAAATTTTGTTTTTCTAAAATAAAAGTAGCCTAAGTTACTCCTTATAACATCAGCTATCTGACAGTCCCGTCGAAATCGGTCCAGTCGTTTCGGAGATTACCCGGAACAAACACACAGACAGACAGACAGACAAAATAAAATTAAATCGAGTTTTTGCTATAGGTGTCGTATGTACTTTGATATGCACTTAGTGAAAAGGTGTTATTTTGATATTACAAGCAGACAATCCAATTTTATTTATTTGTATAGATGTGTTTATTATTCCATCGGCACAATGTCGAAACGTAGCCCACCGCAGAGCACCTCCATCTACCCATGTAGGAGATACAGGTATAAAGGTGTATTTTATATTCATATCGTGCTTGATGCATAAATAGAGCTTGAAATTATTTTACTAATTATTTCAGTTGACACTGGCTAAATGCGCAAATCGAGGCACAACTAAAATAAAAGTCAACTTGTTTGACAGGAGAACACAATTCGAAGTCTGTGGTGAAATTTCATTGTTTTCCTTTTCGTAGAAGTCGTGTCGTGTGAAAATAAATTGATTGTATAGTAGAGAGGTAGGGAGAAATAAACAAGAGCTGTGTGCCACGAGTGTTACGTTTAAATCAATCGACCGTATTTTTGGCAAAAGTTGATCCTGAAATCAGCAAAAATTGCTTCCAAAATGCAAAGCGTCAGCGCTCCACGGGAGCCTGCGCAACCCGTGATAAGCACAAGTTCCACCATCCTGAGCATGAGAGAAAAGGAAAAATACATCGAAGATTTCGACTTTCCCTTCTGCGATGAGTCCTCAAAATACGAGAAAGTCGCCAAAATCGGGCAAGGAACGTTCGGAGAAGTGTTCAAAGCCCGCGCGAGGAACAGCAGTAAAAAGTTTGTGGCTATGAAGAAAGTTCTCATGGACAACGAGAAAGAAGGCTTTCCGATCACAGCGCTACGCGAAATCAAGATACTGCAGCTTCTGAAACACGAGAACGTTGTTAACTTAATAGAAATATGTCGCACGAAAGCCACATTGCATAATAAGTACCGATCGACATTTTATTTAGTTTTCGACTTTTGTGAACATGATTTAGCCGGTCTGTTATCGAATGTGAACGTGAAATTCAGTTTGGGTGAGATTAAAAAGGTGATGCAGCAGTTATTGAATGGCTTGTACTACATACACAGCAATAAGATTCTGCACAGAGACATGAAGGCTGCAAATGTGTTAATAACAAAGAATGGGATACTAAAACTGGCCGACTTTGGTTTGGCCAGAGCCTTCAGCGTGGCGAAGTCTGGACAAGTCAATAAATACACAAACAGAGTGGTCACATTATGGTATCGGCCCCCTGAATTGTTACTAGGTAAGTATATTACCTGTGTAGTGTCCAGACAACAATAACTTAGCCCATTTGACATCCCACTCCTGAGCACGAGCTTCCCTTCATTACGAGGGATTCAGGCCATAATCCACCACACTGGCAGATATCAGACATGTCTTTTGAAAATTGGTTTGATTTTTTAAAACATGCAGATTTCCTCACAATGTTTTCCTTCACCGTAAGCAAGTGATAATCATATTCAAATATTTTTATTTCAAATAGGCCAGATTAACTGGCACTTTTAAAAAGTCAAGAACTAGGTGCATGTTCCAAAACAAAATCCTATGGAGAAGAACATGCAAGAAACTCCTTTATTATAATTATGATTCGCACATTGATTTCGAAAAACCCAGAGATGCGAACCGGTGTTTGAACCCAGGACCTGGTGCCCAAGACGCGTGCTTAACCATTCGGCTATCGCAGCTGCTTAAGAATGCCAGAATGATTCACAAGCTATTATGCCAAGCTATCGCCTATTGACTACAGCTTATATACAAGCTAACCCAGCTGGGGTTACGATTACTATAAGTGGAAATTGTTATCCAGAATGGAATAAACCTACATGCACTGCTGTAGCCCAAAACCAATCTTGTGTTAGTGATTCTAGGCTGTTTTTAGTTTGCAGAAGTGTGTGTGGGTTGGTTCCATTTTGCAAAGCTATGTCCAAATAATAATTTGTACTTGCAAATTGCCATTTTTTTTTCAATATATCCACTGGGATCAGAAAGAAAATCTGGGTGTCACTGGGATCCCCCCCAGTCCATTGTACGGTTCCCAAAGTACAAGCATTGCTTAGTTTGGGACCATAATGTTTGGGTGTTCATCTGGAGAGTTAAAAAATAATTGGAGTAGCAGTGGGTTGTGATTTGTCAATTATTAATTGTATGTCTTTTGGACACTTTTGTCGCAGTGAGGAGAGGAGTATGGAGGGTGGCCGGTAGATGATATGTACTGTGTTTGTCCAGGGGACAGGAACTATGGCCCCCCAGTGGACATGTGGGGGGCGGGCTGCATCATGGCGGAGATGTGGACGAGGTCACCCATCATGCAGGTTGGTTCCATCAGCACCATCACACTTGTATTGTTTTTGAAGGGTGACCCGCCCCGGCTTCGCACGGGTATTTTTTATCAGTTTTTCTCTACTATATTATGCATGTATTATACATATAATTCTTCCTCTTGAATCACTCTATCTATTAAAAAAAACGCATCAAAATCCGTTGCGTAGTTTTAAAGATCTAAGCATACATAGGGACAGACAGACAGCGGGAAGCGACTTTGTTTTATACTATGTAGTGATGTTTAACCCCAGGGGCCCACGGAGCAGCAGCAGTTGATCCTCATATCCCAGCTATGCGGCTCGTGCACCCCGGACGTGTGGCCCGGCGTGGAGAGCCTGGACCTGTACAACAAGATGGAGCTGCCCAAGGGCCAGAAGCGGAAGGTCAAGGAGCGCCTGAAGCCCTACGTGAAGGACCCCTACGGCTGCGACCTGCTCGACAAGCTGTTGCAACTGGACCCCGCCAAGAGGTCTGGCAGCTGTATTTGAACCAAATTTTTGTTTTATATAAGTATCTAGCGATTCGAAATATAATACAGGTTGAAACAGAAAGGGTATACTTTATTTTTCAAAACTTAACTTTGTAATTCTCTAACTATCAGCTTTGGAGGAAACTTGAAAAACAAAAGGTCTTACAGGGATACAGCTGTTGACAGATTTCACAAGTCTACAAAACCTTTAATACCTCAACTGTCCCACAAAGCCGATAGTTTTAGATTTACAAAGTAAAGTTGCAAAAAAATGGTATACCCTTTCTGTTTCACCTAGTATAGCCTATGTCACCCAGGGACAGTGTAGTTTCCCAACAGCGATATATTTTTTCAAATCAGTTCAGTAGTTTCGGAGCCTATTCAATGCAAACATAGAAACAATCAAATATATCCTCTTTATAATAAACTAGCGGCTGCCCCGGCTTCGCACGGGTACATTGCGGTTACATTATTCGAGTTTTAGTAAGGATCCCAAATTTTTTTGAAAATATATTATAGCCTATGTCACCCGGGGATAGTGTAGCTTCCCAACAGTGAAAGAATTTTTCAAATCAGTTCAGTAGTTTCGGAGCCTATTCATTACAATCAAACAAAGTTTACCTCTTTATAATATTAGTATGATAATAAATAAATAAATAAATTATATTAGTATAGATAAAGTCGGCAAACAAGTGTACGACTCGCCTGCTGTTAAGCTGTTACTGTTGCCTATAAATACTTGAAATACCTTGCTGGAGTATTCTGAACCATACGAATCAATATCGAAAACTTGAATCATCTGTATTTTTGTTAATTTAAGGCTATGTTTTTTTTCTTTTCAATCTTTTTAGTAATCGAATGATCTTGGATGTTTATTAATAGTGAAATAATATTCAAATTAACTTTAACAGTTATAAAAACAAGGTTGTTAAAAGTTTACGCATCAGTGTCTTATATCCATTTCAATCATTTACTATACTCCCGTTGGAAGCGAGAGAGATCAAGAGTGTGGAAGGGAGATGAGTTGGACTTCTGACTGTCACACTCATCTTACGAATCGCAGCATTGATAGCTGTTCAGCGCCGATCTTCCATGAGTGTGGTACTACCACCTGCCTGGTCGACCCAGCCCATATTCAATGTGCTGTAATTGTTTGGCTACATGTTGGTTCTATCAAAACCTGAGACCTGCCCCTTTATTCACAATGGACGAAAAGCTTCCATCCGTCTTCTAATTATTTGTAAAATCTATACAAATAAATAAAATTGGAGTGTCTGTTTGTAATATCAAAATAACACCTTTTCACTAAATGCATATGAAAGTACATACGACACCTATAGCAAAAACGCGATTTTTTTTTTGTCTGTCTGTGTGTTTGTTCCGGGTAATCTCCGAAACGGCTGGACCGATTTTGACGGGACATTCACTGGCAGATAGCTGATTTTATAAGGAGTAACTTAGGCTACTTTAATTTTAGAAAAACAAATAGGATTGGCATAAAAAATAAAAACACATGAAATCAAAGAGTATCTCCGAAACGGCTGGATCGATTTTGACGGGACTTTCACTGGCAGATAGCTGATGTTATAAGCAGTAACTTTGGCTACTTTTATTTTAGAAAAAAAAAAAACAAATAGGCCTGTGGCGCGGGCTAAGAGCGCGGGAGCGGTTAAGTTAAATTCCACGCGGATGAAGTCGCGGGCTCAGCTAGTAACTAATAAGTATACAAGCTGCCGTTTCCGACATCGGAAACTTTCCGTCGATTGAGAATACTGGGGCTTAAAGGTCTTAGACTAGAATATCCAATGATAATTCCAGGTACGACGCCGACACGGCCCTGAACCACGACTTCTTCTGGACGGACCCGATGCCGTGCGACCTCGCCAACATGCTGGCCCAGCACACGCAGAGCATGTTCGAGTACCTGGCGCCGCCGCGGAGGCCGGGCCACCTCCGGCACCACCACCACGTGGCCGGGGCGCAGGCCAAGCCCGCGCAGACCGTCCAGGACTCTGGATACCAGGATAGAGTGTTTTAGTACAATTGACATTGACAATAGTGATGGGACACTCGCTGTTAAGTCGATATTAAGTCCTCATCACAGTTTAATGGATTATGGAACATCTCTTCTATTACAGTAGTTGACTGTAGCCTCATATAAGGGCTAGCTCAACAGGGGTAGTCCAACCCTCTTGTGGTTCATTCTGTATTGGAAACAGTAATTTTCTATATATATAAAAATGATCTCTATTTCCTTGGTCATCGCATCACGCGTGAACGGATGGAACAATTTAGCTAATTCTTTTTTTGATGTGTTTATTATTGTCAGGAGAAGGGTCTTATGAAAGAATAAAATTAAGAAAGTTGAGCGGAATAATTCGAATTCAATATTCAAAGTTAAGGCAGGACAACGTCTGTCGGGTCAGCTAGTGTTCATTAAAACTAAACAAAGGCGAAATGTTAAAAATAAATGCTCATCATCAATAGTGTTGTTGATTTCAATTGTCGATAGATACTATCGATAGTATTGTCACATGTCAATAGTATCGATAGACAACCGATAGTAAGGCAACACTAATTCACGCATATGTATACCTTTAATAACAGTGAATAGGATGCATAGAGCATATTTTGTCTTGCTCAGCATATTGGTTTTAAGTTCAACCGGCTCCAATATTTGGTGCCAATCAAAATTAGTTTTAGTGGTTGTGGCAGAGTATTTGTATAATAATAACCGGAGTGAATTGTGTACATTATGTGCTGTAAAAGTCATTTAAAAATGGTTGAGTTTGTTTTAAATTAGTATTTTATAAATTACTGCCCGTCTGAAGCCTCTATAGCACTGACTAAAAGTGTACATCAACATTATTGTTCCTTGTTGTTGTTAAAACAATCAAAATATACTTAATAATAATGTTACTAGTACTACAGATTTGTTTGTAAAATAATGTTATTTATGTATAATGGAGCGAATATTGTGAAATATAAGATAGTTTGTAAGTAATTTGTAAATAAAATTGATTTTATATCGATGTGCGTTATTGAACCCACCAACTAATGTAAGTAGTTACGAAAATAATCCCACTAATCTTACTTACAATCGTAAAAGTTAGTGAGTTTGGATGTTTGTTGCTCAATCACGCGAAAACGGATGAACTGATTTGGACTAAATTTAACACAAAGATAGTTTATTACTTGGATTAATAAATATGAGCAGGCAGAAGCTAGTAGATAGGTAATAAAATAGCAGAAAAGGAATTGTCGGTCTGTGTGTGTATCTGAATGATAGGTTTATTTAAAAAAACCTTTTGAAAAGCAAGGCGGTCGCTTGCTATGCGTTTAATTTTATATGTTTATAAAACATTTTTTTTCTGTCGTTCATGAGCTGTTGACATCACAATTTTAAGTTAGTACAGTACTGACATTTATTTTAATTATGAAAATATTAAATTAAACGCATAGCGATCGAATTCCAGTGGTGTTTAATAACAGGATTAAATCCTATGGATAAAGATAGTATCCGACTGCAATAGTTAAGTTTTTATCGATTATAGAATTAAGAGTCGATCGATTCTAACGATAACATGCTATACATAGGGTACACCACTATTAACTGTCAAACAAAAGAAGTTTGTTTGTGTGCTTTCTTCCAAGGATTTTATTTCCTTCTAATAAATACAAATATAATTATAGTTACTTCTTCAGTTTCTCGTATTTAAAACGTACCACTTAATATTGGTGTTGTAAATATGAAAATAAGTGTTAATTTAATACACTAAAACGAGCTAACAATCAAAATTGCATAACATAAACACTCGTAAAGTTTTGATAACAACACCTTACAAAATGGATTGTAATCTAAATACCCCTGATATAACGAACGGACTGTTTGACGGGTCGCCAAGAATCCAAAGTTCTATAATAGAATATAGTGATAATGATGAAAACGACAATCATAGCCTTGAAGTAGAGGGAATACCGCAAGAGATAGAAACGCAAGATACCAAGGATAACATTCTGGATGCCGTTCTTGAAGATCAAGGTATTGAAAATTGCATGTTTTGGATGTTGCCATTTTTCTAATATGATGCCTGAACCAAACATAAAATGTTGATACAATTCACATCAAAATTGAGTTTTTAATAGTCCGCCTAAGTTAACTACACTCAATAATGAATGCTCAATTCTCCGCTTACTCTTATATATTATGAACTGTAATGTACTTATTACTTTTAGATGAACAACAAGAGAAGAAATGTGGCAAACAAATAAAAGAAGGCGAAAGAGACACACCGGTGTCAAGACTATCCAATGTCTGTACTGCGGTAAAGGTTTCAATAATACTACCCAGAGGCGAATACACACGAGGATACACACTGACGAGCGGCCGTACTCCTGCGACGCTTGTCCCAGGAAGTTCAAACAGACCACTGACTTAGCTAAACATAAAGTTACTCACAGCACTGAAAAGAAGTTTCAGTGTGAGATGTGTCAGAAGAAATTCCTTCATAAGTTTGCATTGAGGGCACATATACGTGGTCATATGAAAGATAATTTGTACGAGTGCCCTGAATGTGAAGCGGGTTTCACTTCGATGGGTGGATTGAGGACCCATGTCCTGTTCAAACACACCGCTGAGCGGCCAGTGCGGTGCGAGGCGTGCGATAAAGGATTCATAAACAATAATCAGTACCAAAAACATGCTAGATCCAAATATCATAAGAGAAATGTGTACGGATTGAATTTAAAGAATGAAGAATAATTTTTATAGTTTTAGCATTGATGATCTATGATATTTCATTTGTTATTCCAATTATTACATTATGCATTCAATTTGAATTTAAATTAAATTATTAAGTTTTTGTTCTACTTATTATATTCGTTATTTCCTGTACTCCAATGTTCATAAAGTTAAGGAAGGGCCAAGCTAGACAAAATTGTCTAGCTTGGCCCTTGACATATCACAAGCGGTAAATACCGCTTGTGATATGTCCAGAAGGCAGAAGGCGATAACAGGAAGATAGTTGTATGGATGAACTGGACTCGTCTCAACAAGAACGGCTCATCATAACCCAGGGTTGTAATGAGGGGAAGAGAAACGAGGTCTGCCGGTGCCCTGCACATAACATATTATCAGGCTCTCATTAGAGTAATTTTTGTTCTGTGTTAGATTCACAATAATATTACATACCTGCCCCGTATCACATTATACAAAGATGTACAGGATTTTATTAGGTACTAGCTGAGACCGCGATTTCGTCCGCGTGGAATTTAACTTAACAAAAAAGCCCGCTCCCGCGTTCTGACCCCGTGCGACAGGACCCATTTTTTCAATTTTGTTTTTCTAAAATAAAAGTAGCCTAAGTTACTACTTATAACAACAGCTATCTAACAGTGGAAGTCCCGTCAAAATCGGTCCAGCCGTTTCGGAGATTACCCGGAACAAACACACAGACAGACAGACAGACAATTTTTTTTTTATCGTGTTTTTGTTATAGTAGCGTATGTACTTTCATATGCATTTAGTGAAAAGGTGTTATTTTGATATTACAAACAGACACTCCAATTTTATTTATTTGTATAGATTTTTATTGTGCTTTTCATTCATTGTGCAGATTTTGCTATCTTATAATCAATCGATTTATATGGAGAGTCTATGAAAGTCCTTTTTTAATCTGTGTCGAACGCGTACATCACTACGGTAAATTGTCAAATGGAGAAAAAAAAGTTCCGAGTAAATGTTTTTCGTGTATGCAATTTCTGTGAAAAAGGTGGTGAAATCTAAAATTTAGCTGTAAATATGTGTGAAATAAGCTCTCAATATTTGTATATTTAAAGTAAAATGTGACTTTAGTGTTCCAAACACGTTAATAGCGTCGGTAAGTGCGTACAATACAAACTCTATTTTCTAACCTTTAATTTGTGTTTTCGCGCGTAAATTCTATTCAGATTTGTTTACAAACACTATAGTTTCAATAATTGACACAATTTTCTGTATTTAAAATGCATAATATCGATTTTTAATCCCATTGAATTAATTACCGATGCGGTGTTATTCTGAACAGTGCTTCGTTAGTTCGTTCGGCATTTTTATCGTGGCGTTAAACGATTCTGATCCTTATGATGTATGTATTTAAAGGCTATATTGTGTTTCGATATAAATGCGATGTAGCTCGTTCGGAATAAGGATTCCTGACTGGTTATTGCTTTTCGGTGGAGACTACTAGGGTTGCCATATTCTGTAAATTACACTAATTTAGGGAAATTATATTTTTTATAAGTTCATCTTTATTAGTGAGTTTAATGCGTTATGTTAGTCTGTTATTATAAAGTTAAGAGTAATTTGTTATATTCATGTCATGGTAACTCTAGTGCAATAACTATGAACAAAAAAAATATTTTACTTAGAAGACAAGACTATTGAAAATTGGAAAAATAAAGATATCACTTCACATTTATTTAACACTAGCTGTGCCCCGCGACTTCATCCGCGTAGTATTGGATTATTGTGTTAAAAAGTATCCTATATGTTAATCCCGGTTATAATCTGTGTTCCAAATTTCATCCAAATCCGATCAGTAGTTTTTGCGTGAAGGAGTAACAAACATACATACATACATACATCCACACTCACAAACTTTCGCATTTATAATATTAGTAGGATAACTTATACAGAGGTGTATACATCCACTGATAGTGAGTGAGCGAATTGCCGGTTTGATTATATTAAAAAAAAACTTAAATTATATTTTCAGATACATCAACATGAGATCTTGTTCTGTCGAAGGTTGTGAGATCAAATCTGAGGATGTCATATTTTTTGAGTAAGTTCTAAGTTTTATTGCGACTGCGCGCGCGCATGCTTACATGCTATCCCAGATAGCTATTGGAGGCCGAGATGAATATGCCAGACTAACACCATCTGTATGGTCCCAAACTAAGCAATGCTTGTACTATGGGTACCGTACAAGAGACTGGGGGCGGTCCCAGTGACACCCAGACCTGGGCAAATTACGAATACGAAAATATAAGTCCCATGATTTGTTAGGATGAGAATAGACCCCGCAACCACCGAATCTAGTCAGCAACTTAATAAGTACATTTGGCAAAACCCCCTCACATTGAGAGGGAGTATGCCTGCTATAATTGCTATAGCTATAGAGTCAGGCTGTAGCCAATTGTCTACAGCTACAGAGGTACCGCCATCCTCTCGAAAAAGATGGGCGAAAAGTAGCTTTTATAGCCGCGTTTCGCACGATGGGTGAGAGGAAACCTCAACTTTCACTGCCCTCCAGGGCGGCGACGCGCGAGCGAGCAATGCGTTTTCAAACTCAAAACTCAAACACAAAACGCCCGCTTGGCGCAGTGGTTCGAGCGTAGGCCGCTCGGCTCTCTGCACATGGTGGTTGCGGGTTCGATTCCCGCCTGGGGCAAATTTCGGAAATGGCCTTTTCGTAATTTGCCCAGGTCTGGGTGTCACTGGGATCGCCCCCAGTCCATTGTACGGTACCCATAGTACAAGCTTTGCTTAGTTTGGGACCGTACAGTTGGTGTGTCTGTCTGGCGATATTTATTATTATTTATTTAAAATTGTTTTTATTCATGTGCGCCAACAAAGCATTTATGAACAGTCAGAATCTGTCGCCGGCTCGGAATGCCGCTTCCACTGAGAAGAGCCGCCGAGAAACTGAATGGTTACTGGTTACATTGAATAAAAGATGGTGTACATTCTCAGGAACAGCAACAGAATGTGAGCAGGCGACACCATTGTCACTAAATAAGTGAATAGTAATCAAATCTCACTCGGATTTAGGTATTTAAATAATATGAGAAAGCTAGTTTAGTGGGGTCCTCCTACCTTATGGTATCGCATACCTCTATAGGCTACGGTAATTGGTTAGCATAGGGTGGCCGGGTTTGCCGACTTGTACCCCAGTCCCGCCACTCCCCCAGGTTCCCCACGAGCCGCTCGCTCCGCCGCCGCTGGCTGGACGTCATCAAGCTGTGCGGCAAGCTGACGGCCTCCGCGGCGGTGTGCAGCAGGCACTTCACGCGCAACGACTATGAGAGTGTGAGGGGGAAGGTTCGGCTGAAGAGGAAGGTGGTGCCCAGCCTGCTGCTGGACCCGGTGAGGATATATCCACATACACAATAAATATTGCCATAAGAAAAAAAAACAGTTTACAGATAGATGGCCGCTTGACTCCCAACTCTATCATTTATGTTATTCAGACCTATGGGATTTCTCGTTTTAAATTTAGTGCCTTAAGTCCCGTATTAATAAATCGATCTCAAGTCTGAGAGTGATCTTGGAAATGTCATTCTTATGTCATACCAGTACGAAATGACATGTCAGCCTTTGAATCGAAAGTCTACAACCGGATCGGATCGCGGCGGAAAACGTACGACTTTTTAAAATAATGTCCTCTAATTACTTATTTATGTTAGTACATACATGATAACTCTAAATTGAAAATTTTAATCATCCTTCATTCGACGACTTTTAAATGAACAAAAGAGCTGATAATTTTGCAACGGCTGAACCGATTTTCATGAAACATAGCTAAGAACAGTCTCGATCAGGATACCTTTCTAAGAAAAAAAAAACAAAATTAAAATCGGTTCATCCGCTTGGGCGCTACGATGCCGCAGACAGACACACATACAAAGATACACAAATGTTAAACTTATAAAACCCCTCGTTTTTCGTCGGAAGTAAATAAATTAGGAGTAACGGCTGTAAATAAAATACATGGCAAAACATTTAACTCAGTTCACCCAAACTAGAGAAAATACCTGTGTATTACCGACGACCGCTTGGCGCAGTGGTTTGAGCGTAGGCCGCTCGGCTTACTGCATCGGGTGGTTGCGGGTTCGATTCCCGTCAGGGTAAATTTCGGAAATGACCTTTTCGTAATTTTCCCTGGTCTGGGTGTCACTGGGATCGCCCCCAGTCCATTGTACGGTACCCATAGTACAAGCGTTGCTTAGTTTGGGACCATACAGTTGGTGTGTTCGTCTGGCGATATTTATTATTATTATTATTATTACAGGAGACAGTGTCTTTCGTTCAACTTAACACACAACTTTTTAGTTATTTTTTCAATATTTCCTTGGCATACGCCTTTTTTACAACTGGCAGCACTGGACAAGGGTGAATTGTGAAATGATCCTTCTGAAATGCTATTATACCGAGCACAATAGTATTTTTAACCGACTTTCAAACTAGGAGGAGGTTCTATGTTTGTCTGTGTGTTTCTTTTTCTCTCATTAGTAGTTTCACGCCACTATATTAGGACTATTTCTTAGTACCTACCTACCCCTACTTACTAGAATTGGCGCCGACTCCAAATGTAAGAAATTACAAGGTCCTTAAAAGGGCTCTAGTTATTTCTAGCTTTTAGTGCACCCAGGTATTTTTGAAGTCTGTTTAATTTTTAAATAAAAATATTTTTTGGATCTTTGATTCAACTGCTTGAGTGTTATTTGCAGAAGATCACAGAGCCCCCTCCAAGCCCCATTATCGAGGCTTCTGCAGCCACCACCACTGCGACACCCCCACCAGAGACAGAGAAGGAACATTCCACATCACCACACAGAAATGAGACCCAGAATGGCAAGACAAATGGCACAGAAAGGGACAGCAATAGTGATAGTGAAGCAAGCAGGTGAGGTAGCCGCCATGTCTGTGATAAGTATATAGGAAGAATTTTTCAAAAGTTGTCCCCATGTTAAAACTATATGGAATAGCGAAAAATTCTCAAAGAAGTCTCCGTGTGAATTTTAATATTATATATTATACTAGCTGTGCCCCGCGACTCCGTCCTCGTGGAATGTGGACAACCCTTATCATTTAAGGGTATGAAAAATAAATAGTAGCCGATTCTCAGACCTACTGAATGTGCATATAATCCTACTAATATTATAAATGCGAAAGTTTGTGAGTGTGGATGTATGTATGTATGTATGTATGTATGTATGTTTGTTACTCCTTCACGCAAAAACTACTGTACGGATTTGGATGAAATTTGGAACACAGATAGATTATAACCGGGATTAACATATAGGATACTTTTTAACCCGATAATCCCGAAATTTTTGCTAAGTTAAAATACTACGCGGATGAAGTCGCGGGGCACAGCTAGTATAAATATAATAGCTCCAGTGTGTTGCCTTTTGATATTACCAAGAATTACATAAATAATTAATTTGGAATCATAGTAATCTCACCAAATTTCAGCCCACTCAATCCAATACCAGAGGAACCGGATCCAAAAGAAGACATAGAAGAGATGATAACCAACTACCAGATCAAAAACAACCCGAACAGCGAGCTCGCGGCGAGGATCACCGAGGACTTGCGAGCGACGAACAGGAGCGAGCTCGAGCGAGCCGACGCGGGCGAAGTCGTCGATGTGGACATGACACCGGATGTCATCATGTTGCCGGAAGTGAAGCCTTTTTATATCGAAGTCCCGGTTGATAAAGGTATGCAACTCTTATTTTTAACCCCCGACGAAAAAAGAGGGGTGTTATAAGTTTAACATGTGTATCTATGTGTCTGTCTGTGGCATCGAAGCGAGAGCCCAAGCGGATGATCCAATTTTTATTTTGTTTTTTTTTTTGTTAGAAAGGTATTCTGATCGAGATTGTTCTTAGCTAAGTTTTTTGTAAATCGGTTCAGCCGTTTGAAAATTATCAGCTCCTTTGTAGTTTCAAAAGTTGTTGAAACAGGGTTTCAGAAATTTTCAATTTAGAATAGCATAGAATAGAATAACTCATTATTGCAAACTAAAGTTCGGAATATATCAAATAACATAAAAAAATGTATATACATAAGTATACATAAGTTGTCAAATATTCGTACGTCCCCACCGCTGCTTAAGGCTAAAGCGCCCATCTAGCCCGCGAAGTTCAAATTTTTTGAGGTTTTTTAGAAATTTTTCAGAATCTGACAATAATAAAAGGCACATTTTGTAACTCGCGAAAAAGACCGTGTGCAGTGCATTTATTAATATATCCAACTTACTCTAAAACATTTCAAGAACGACAGCTATCCAGATAATCTGCCAATTTTTGTATATTTAGTGATTTACTAGTATCATATCCACCGTGATAATATTTAGAGTAAAATAAATGTATTAATAAACGCACTGCATACTGTGTTTGTCGTAAATCACAAAATGTTGTCTTAAATGTTTTCAGATTTTGGATAAACTATAAAAATACTCGAAAATTTTGAATTTCGCGGGCTAGACAGGCGCCTTCACCTTAAGCAGCTACCGTAGCCTCTATAGTGCTTGCAATATAAGTGCCAGGAGAGTGGGAATTGGGAAACAGGGAGGAGAATGCGAGGGTTTGAGACTCTCTCACTCATCATATGAAACGCAGCTATTATAACTATCAGTTGGTGTGTTAGTCTGGGCTTGTACCAGTGCTGTTGATATTCAAACTCAAACACAAAATTGTTTTTATTCATCTACGCCAGCAAAGCATTTATGAACAGTCAGAATCTACCGCCGGCTCGGAATGCCGCTTCCACTGAGAAGAGCCGGCCAGAAACTCAATGGTCACTCTTTTCAATTAATAAAAGATGGTGTACATTCTCAGGAACAGCAACAGAATGTGAGCGAACAACACCATTGTCACTAAATAAGTAAATAACAATCAAATCTCACTCAGATTTAGGTATTTAAATTAGAAAGCTAGATTAGTGAGGTGTGCATACCTACTCGCACTTTGCAGACGAGAGTGCGGCGGGGGCGGGCGGCGGCAGCCGGGACTGCCTGATGCTGCTGGAGAGCGTGCAGGTGGACGTGGACCCGGCGGCGCTGCTGCCGCCCGAACACGACCCGGACGACGACGCCGACTCGCACGACCAGCCGCACCAGTGAGCCGCCTCGCCGAACACACACTCCCAAAATGGCCACATTCCTAAAATGCCCACTTTGCCTAAATGGCGACGTCCCTAAAGTTACCACGTTCTCAAAATAATCACTATACTAAAATGATCACTATTTAAAAATGATCACTATTTCAAAATGACCACTATCTCAAAATGACCACTATCCCAAAATGACCACTTTATCAAAAATACCACTATCCCAAAATGACTACTATCCCAAAGAACCACTATCCCAAAATGTTCACTATCCCAAAATGACCATTATCCCAAAATGACCACTATCCCAAAATGGCGCACATTCACAAAATATCGTTTTATTATCTAATGAAATGTCTTATTCACAGAAAAGAGGACCCAATAAGCTTGCTGACGTCCAGCGACGACGATGACGTCATACTCGAGGAACCTCACATCGACACCGTCGAGGTTTCCGACGAGACCGACGAGGACGACATACCCCTCACCAGGCTGGTCACGGTGAAGACCAAGAAATCAAAGAAAACCACCAAAAAAGTATTAAACAAATCGGAGAAGACTCTGAAAATGGTTATGTGGGGTGGCTATGACTACTACTGCATACATTGCCATTTCACAACTCCCAGCAAGGTGGATTTCAACAACCACATGGCCGGTCACTCCAAGGTCCTCCAGATATGTGCCGTCTGCTCGTACACCACGGCCAGCAAGGCCCAGTACAGCAGACATATGCGGAGACACAAGGAGGAAAAGCGGTTTCGATGCCACCTGTGCGGTTACAAGGCGAAACACAACATGAGCCTGATATACCACCTTAAGGCCCACGATAGTGCCAATTTAGTGAGTGCGAAACGCGGTTTTAAGTGCAAAAAGTGTAATTTTAAGTCAGACGTGAAGAATGTTGTGTTGAAACACGTGAGGTTGTGCGGTTCGGGTACGAGGACGTATAGTTGTAGGAATTGCGAGTACGAGACCGCCCGGAAGTCTGATTTGAAGAGACACCGGCTGAGGAAGCATAAGAAGGAAATGGGGGAGGATGATGAAGATGATTGGTCCTAGAATGTAATGGTATGTGATTCTGATGATTATTATACACTCCCCTCGTATTAAGTGGGAGTGTGATTTGTTACGTTCACCCTCAGTAGACTAAACCCTGTTTTTTATTCGGGAGAGTAAATTTACATTTATAGAGTAGCTAGGTTATTAGATTTTTATAATAGTGATGTCCAGCAATCGGTGCTTACCGAAAAACCGTACGGCAAAATTATTCCAATTAATCCAAATCAAATTTCTGGAATAAATAAATATCGCCAGACGAACACACCAACTGTATGGTACCAAACTAAGCAACGCTTGTACTATGGGTACCGTACAATGGACTGGGGGCGATCCCAGTGACACCCAGACCAGGGCAAATTACGAAAAGTCCTTTTCCGAAATTTCCCCTACGGGAATCGAACCCCCAACCACCATGTGCAGTGAGCCGAGCGGCCTGCGCTCGAACCACTGCGCCAAGCGGTCGTCGAATGCGATGACTATCAAAATTAGAAATTAATAGCAGTTTATTATGAAATATGTCTATGTACTTATTATCCAGTCCTTATTGGGTTACTTACAATACATAGTTAGATGGAATTCAATAATATTAAATATTAATCAATATCGAATACTGCGAAATAAATTAAAGCCCTCAATTTTTAAAACAGTGCCGTCTAGGGACGCCTGATAGAAGCGAAGCTTTATAGTATAAAACCTAGGGCGCCGCAGCTGCTTCTCTGTATAGCTATTATTTATATGTCGTGCAACGCTACTGACGCTTAGCACGGATAGAGTGGCCGCGCGGCAAGCGCCCCGAACGTCCGTATAGAAGCTTCCCTTCAACATATCATCATCATCATCAGCCGGAAGACGTCCACTGCTGAACATAAGCCTCCCCCATAGAACGCCACAATGGACGGTTGCCCGCTATCCGCATCCAACGGCTCCCCGCGACTCTCACCAGATCATCGGTCCATCTAGTGGGGGGCGTCCAACTCTGCGTCTTCCGGTTCGAGGTCGCCACTCGAGAACCTTTCTTCCCCAACGGTTGTCGGTTCTACGAGCGATGTGGCCTTCAACATGATACACGCATAAAATTTAAAATATAACGATTCTTATCATCGGAATAACAAAAGGCGGGTAGGACGACGCTCTATCGAAACGAATGTGGCAACATTATTTTGAAGTTTGACATTAGAAATTGTCAATTTACTCTCTGGAATTAAAAACACATAGTTTAGCATGGTGGAGTATGGTCCGAAACCTAGCATTGAGTTGGAATGTGTCTATTATAATGGGAATAGACTCGCCCCCCTTTAACATTGCGACTGAAGCATGGTACTAAGAAGGCTTCAAGAATAAAGTGCAGCGTTTGAGTTGCCGTGAGGTACCTAAAATATTATAAAGTAACCATTTGTGTGGTATGTAGGTCTACCATTAGTTTTACGCGCTCGCTAGTCGCTATCGTCTCCGTATAGCTCGTGAATGTTCATCGAGGTCGAGAAAGAGATAACATATTAGCTTGGCCTGAGTAGAGCGCCGTCTCTGTTATTCACATATGTGTGACTAAGTACTATTATAGTAAAAGAACATTTCACAGGTAGCGTATGAAAAATCATATTATGGTTTTCACAAGTAGTACATGCTACCGGCTTAGGTAGAAACTGTTAAAAATGATAGCTATTAAATCGCAAAGCGTTCGGTACTGTTACGGTTTTATGATAAATCATCAACCAGTGACTTCATAGATTACGTGTCACAGTGAAAATTCACTACGAATAAAATCATTGACTGTGAAAAATCACAGGTGAAATAATAGTGAAAGAAAAACTTAATTTCACGTAATGATAATGAATTGGAAATAGCAATCATTATTTGACGCTGACTTGGCAGTCGTTTACAAACATCGTTCGTGCGACAGAGACGGCGCTCTACAAAGCCGACGCTAGCCGATTGTCTCTCTCTAGGGCTCGATGTAACTTTTCGCCGCGACTTTCGAACCGCTTTACACGCTCGCTACCGACTAGCGAACGTATTTTCATGGTAAAGTTAATGGTATTTATATTATGAATGAAACACTAAGGTTGGTATTAATAAAACGAACTCAAGTCCGAGAGTGATCTGAAGTCATTGTTATGTCATTCCAGTACAAAATGACACGTCGAAAGCGTACTCAAGACTACTCTCAGACTTAAGATCGATTTATTAATAATACTCGCCTTAGCTTGATATGATTTATTCGATTTTATTACTTGGATAATAAATAGCTATATGCTGGCTCCTTATTTTTGTAAATAATAAATAATTAACTTTAATAATGTAAATATAGATATAATCATAATTATGATATCAGTGAATCAGAAATGGGTTTCATTTTGAACTATCTTTTGCGAAAAAACATATTCAAAATCGGACAAGCCGTTTAGGGGAAGGGTTACGAACATACGCACACCGGAATTTTATATATTCATAGATATATAAACATCGCCAGACTAACACTTTAACGGTCCCAAACCAAGCAACGCTTGTTATATGGGTACCGTAGAATGGACTGGAGATGGCCCCAGTGACACCCAAACTGGGGAAAATTACGAAAAGGCCATTTCCAAAATTTGCCTCGACGGGATTCGAACCCGCCTGCAACCAACGAGGGCAGTGAGCCGAGCGGCGTACGCTCGAAGTACTACGACGAACGTTATAATCATAAAATGTTATCTATATGTCGCAGCCAACTAGCTTAATTCGCCGTTCAATCAACAGCCTAGCCACTTTACTAAACAGCGCCGTTCAACTAGCGGCCTAAATGATATTCAGCCGTATTGTCTGTTACAACATTTAATAAACTGGCTGGCTAATGCTTAGGCAACTGGTTGACATTTAAATACTACAAAACTTTTTCAAAATACTACCCCAGCAGAGTGCCCCGGATGGGTTTAGGTTAGGGTTATTTTTTTTATAACCCCACAGAAGTCCCACCCGGCAAGTAGGTTCGGTGGATCTAAACAATTTCGTAAAATACCTAAGTACTTACGTAATAAAATTAATCCATCAAAGTTGTTTTTGCCGACGCCATATTGACAGTTTGGTGAGTTTCGGCGCTAGGTGGCAGAAAGTGGAACTAAATTGAATTGAACAGGCTAGGCAAGTAATTAAACGTCATCGATCCAAGTCATTTGCCTAGCTGTTTGATCAAATGGCTGAATATCATTCAGGCCGCTAGTTGAACGGCGCTGTTTAGTAAAGTGGCTAGGCTGTTGATTGAACGGCGAATTAAGCTAGTTGGCTGCAACATATACACATTTGTAATACAGGTAATTGATTTCACAGTAACCATTATAGGTAGGTACTAATACGTTTTATATGGTGTATTTATTACACGATATTGTTTTTATTCAATGAATTGTGAGGCTCTAGCGGGCACGTCCATGCTAACGATCAATAGAACTAGACAGTCTAGACACGTATTTATCGTAAGGTTGCGTTGTTCATATCACGTCGGGGTCACCAGTTTAGCGGAAAAGGGAAGATCTTCCAGCCAGGCGGGTGTTATATGCCTGGCGGGGCGGCCGCTATGCCCCGCTGGTTTTTTTTTTTTTTTTAATGGACTATATGTTGTTGGCCAGAGTGGCCATAACAACTTCACCCGGACAGAGGGCGAGCGCGAGTGCGCTCCAGCCAGAGGGGCAGGGGGGCAGCTAGCTCAAGGGCGCCACAAGGGACACGACCTCGGCTTGGACCGCTGCCAGAAGAGGTGGCGAGGGTAAATCTACCACCGAATCGGAACGCGACCTCGACTGAGAAGATCGCCCCGCTGGTTATTCTCGGGGTCTTGTATATATAGTCACGATGCTTGCGAGTCTTACTATCGTGATTCAGTTTTTCTATGAAGAATCCGTACATTGTACTGAGGCGCTGCATTTAGCGCCATCTGTCCGTGTCTGTCGGCGACTTGAATGTGAGGTCGCCACAAACTATCTATATATCTATAAACTAATTTGTATCAGAGATTGCCAGACAGTTATTTATAATATGTATATAAGATCTTGTGTTAATAAAGCACAGTATTCCGCATGTCGCCTTACTAAATAGTAAATGATGGTATAATTATTTTATGTTGGTTTGTAGAATGGTTGAAAAGATCAGCTGTTAAGAAGAAACCCATCAGATATTGGTGGTAGGTAAGTTATTCTTATGGAGTCTTACATAATATCGAGCCCAGTTCAAATAAGATAAATAAATAATAAATAAATACCGCCAGACTGACACACCAACTGTATTGTCCCAAACTAAGCAAAGCTTGTATTATGGGTACTGTACAATGGACTGGGGGCGATCCCAGTAACACCCAGACCAAGGCAAATTACGAAAAGGCCATTTCCAGATTTGCCACGGCGGGAATCGAACCCGCAACCACCATGTGCAGTGAGCCGAGCGGCCTACGCTCGAACCACTGCGCCAAGCGGTCGTCCAAGATCTTAATATTTTCGTTTTATTTGTGACGACCACCATCAATTATACTTACGGAAATAAAACAAACGTATAATAAGTACTTAATTTATTATAAAAAAAAATACAAAGTACCTACCTCTTAAACTAAGATAATCTATAAATACAGAGATAAATTCGCAGACAAACATTGTAATCTCAAAATATTATTATTGTACTTAAATTGTGCTAATTCTTGGCTACAATTTACGACTAAACTAAGACCGAAAGTATTGGTGTCTTGCTCACACTCATGATGATGATAGAGACGGCACCACGTTTAGTTTAGTGTGTCTGCCAACGGAACTAGCCCTACTGTTAACATACATATTATAATTGTTATTTCGACCTCTGTATATAAATGGTATTCTTAATAAACAAGTACATGGATTTATAGGTCAACAAATCGTGTGACAGATTGCAGAATAAATTCTCGGTGATAATTAATATTTTGGTATAGTTATTAAGTTTCAGCAGATGGACGGTTTTTGGACCGCGACGCGGCAGACGACAGCCTTCAAATTGTCGAACGACTCATTTTGCAGGGCCTGGTCGAATTTCTGTGAAAATAACTCGAGTTTAACCACAAAATATATTAAAGGCTGATTTAAGCAATGATAACTTTATTGATAAGATATCTCAGTAAAAGATGGTGGTAAGCCCGGATCGTCGACGTTAGCTGACCACGGTACAAACTCTTGATATGTCGTTGATAGGGGGTAAGATGACAAACGGCCATATTATTACTGGAGCATTTTGCATCCTCGCAATTCGTCACGGCGGCCATCTTGTGAATCCTACCACGTTAATGATGCCTGACAGTTCGACACGTCCGCCATCTTGTGAACCCTACCTCCTACCCCGTTCACATGATCTGGTCTGATTGAAGACAGGCTAACAGTATCTTTCAATGTTACCTATTACTCCCGTCTTTCTCGTTCGGGCGCGTGCAGCGGGTGCTGTTAATGATGCCTAGATAGCAGCCATCTTGTTTAACCTACTACATCAATGACGTCTGCCCACGGCAGCCATCTTGTGATGACTACTAGACACCCGCCATCTTGTGTAACCTACCTCGTTGATAACGATAGTGGGCACGAAGCTGAGCGGGCGCTGCACGGCATCCGTCTTGTCTCCGTACGTCGCCAGCAGGTTGTCGCCCTGCTCGCCCGCCGCGCAGCGCTTGAGCTTGTCAGACTCGGACTGCTTGTTCACTGTTGCCAGGCACTGGAGAGTGAAGAATTTATAAAATACACCGGAGTTTGTAAAAAGTTGTACTCAATAGTCAAATTCATTCGTCATCGCATTATAAAGGCTTTGTAAAACAATATTAAGGTGAAGGCGCCTGTCTAGCCCGCGAAATTCAAAATTTTCGAGTATTTTTATAGTTTATCCAAGATCTGAAAACATTTACGACAACATTTTGTGATTTGCGAAAAACACGGTATGCAGTGCGTTTATTAATACATTTAGTTTACTCTAAATATTATCACGGTGGATATGATACTAGTAAATCACTAAATATACAAAAATTGCCAGATTATCTGGATAGCTGTCGTTCTTGAAATGTTTTAGAGTAAGTTGGATATATTAATAAATGCACTGCACACGGTCTTTTTCGCGAATTACAAAATGTGCCTTTTATTATTGTCAGATTTTGAAAAATATCTAAAAAACCTCAAAAAATTTGAACTTCGCGGGCTAGATGGGCGCTTTAGCCTTAAATTAGGTAAATTCTACAAATGTTAGGTAGGGATATTGATTATTGAATATTGCCAAGTTTGAATGTCTCTGAAAGTGAATTTCCAGATTTCTGACTTCTACATCAGTGAGATTATCATTTGAGATTTCGTCTGTCACTGAATGAATGTCCCGAATTCAGTCCATCACTGATTGTACTTTTACTGAATTTCCAAGTCCTGTTCCTCACTGACTTTTATTTTTATTGGGACTGGTCCCTCCACACACACAACACTGTTACTCCTGTAAACAAGGATCGACAATGGTGACAATGGTGTTCCTCACTGACTATTATGTCTCGCTGTCTAAACCAAAAAGTCTCCACAATTTAGGCCAGCAGCCCAATGAATGTCCCAAATATTATCCCTTCCATATGCTAACTGTGCCGATGGCTATAAAACCGTGTCATCACCGTGTCGAGCGCCTTGTCCGGGTTGGGCTGGTTCATCAGACAGATGACCAGGTCCATCTTGTCCGTGTCCTGGAGGCTGCGGTCCTTCAAGATGCATGCCTGGACCTGTGGGGGGATCATGATAATTTATTAACCCCTGACGAACAAAGAGTGGTGTTATAAGTTTAACATGTGTATCTATGTGTCAGTCTGTGGCATCGTAGCGCCCAAGCGGATGAATCGATTTTAATGTTGTTTTTTTTTTGTTAGCAGGGTATTCTGATCAAGAGTGTTCTTAGCTATGTTTCATGAAAATCGGTGTAGCCGTTTGAAAATTTCCAACTCTTTTGTATTTTAAAAAGTCGTCGCAGCAGGAGTTTGATATATTTTCACTATTGAACCCCAGATAATAATTACAGTGACCCAGTTAAAGTGTAGGTATAGTTCGTTAATTTGCGGTGACTCTTACGACTCTGGCATATGGGTGAATTTGACATAATGCAAGCGGGTTCGCGAAATGAGCTGAGTATAACGGAGTAAATGCAAGTAATTGCTTGTAATGTAGGTTCATGAACAGTACCTTGTTCCCGTAACACTCGTCAGCCCCGTGGTGGCAGATGAATTGCCACTTGCCGCCCACCTTGTCATGCTGGAACACCGTTGCCATATTTAGAATTAAATATAGGTACTTACAGGGTTAGTGGTAAAACACTAACAACCTCGCAGGACTTTTGTTATTTTGTCATATTTTAATCACACACTACTTTTCATTGCAACTCTACTTTGTAAATCTAAAACTATCGGCTTTGTGGGACAGTTGAAGCACTAAAGGTTTTTGTAGACTTATGTAATCTGTCAACAGCTGTATCCCTGTAACACCTTTTGTTCTTCAAGTTTCCTCCAAAACTGATAGTTTTAGAATTACAAAGTTAAGTTTTGAAAAAAAGTATATCCTTTCTATTTCAACCTGTATATCTTTCATGGCGCCTTAGTCAATGTAACCACACTTAATAAATAAGAATCTGATAGGTAGGTACACGAAATATCTTCTGAAAAGAGTAATCATTGAGTTTGTCGGCGGCTCTTCTCTGGGAAAGCGGCATTTTGAAGCAATTTTACTATTTAATTTTAATTCTACCTATGGCTGATACTCATCCAAACCTCGAAAGTTTTATTTCTAATTTGTTAAACTGGGGTAAAGAGTAGAAATATGATATAAAACTCACGGTGCTCTTGCCATAAGGCACCATTTTGACCTTCACCACCCCCCGGAAGTCCCTCCACACGGGCGCCAGCTGCTGCGTGATGAACCGCTTGCTGTCCGGGCACAGCGACTCGTAGTACACCGCTATCTTCACCTGAGAACAAGTAAACAGATTAATGGACACAAAATAGGTATTTAATAGCTATATTTCAAGAAATAAATCAATGTAACTAGATATAGCAAGGAAAAGTATCGCGACGCTCATATAACAGGCATCACGACGTTCACTTATTACAACAGGCATCACGACGTTCACTTAATACAACAGGCATCACGACGCTCACTTATTACAACAGGCGTCGCGCCGATCATTTATTATAACAGGCATCGCGACGCTCACTTATAATAACAGGCGTCACGACGCTTCCTTATTATAACAGGCGTCGCGACACTCTCTTATTACAACAGGCGTCACGACGCTCACTTATTACAACAGGCGTCGCGACGCTCACTTATAATAACAGGCGTCACGACGCTTCCTTATTATAACAGGCGTCGCGACGCTCACTTATTACAACAGGCGTCACGACGCTCACTTATTACAACAGGCGTCGCGACGCTCACTTATTACAACAGGCGTCGCGACACTATCTTATTACAACAGGCGTCGCGACACTCTCTTATTACAACAGGCGTCGCGACGCTCACTTATTACAACAGGCGTCGCGACGCTCACTTATTACAACAGGCGTCGCGACGCTCACTTATTACAACAGGCGTCGCGACACTATCTTATTACAACAGGCGTCGCGACACTCTCTTATTACAACAGGCGTCGCGACGCTCACTTATTACAACAGGCGTCGCGACACTCTCTTATTACAACAGGCGTCGCGACACTATCTTATTACAACAGGCGTCGCGACGCTCACTTATTACAACAGGCGTCGCGACGCTCACTTATTACAACAGGCGTCGCGACACTCTCTTATTACAACAGGCGTCGCGACACTATCTTATTACAACAGGCGTCGCGACGCTCACTTATTACAACAGGCGTCGCGACACTATCTTATTACAACAGGCGTCGCGACACTATCTTATTACAACAGGCGTCGCGACACTCTCTTATTACAACAGGCGTCGCGACACTCTCTTATTACAACAGGCGTCGCGACACTCTCTTGACATAACAGTTGTCTCGACGCTCACTTATTTATAACCAGTCCCTAATTGTCGGTTGTACAAGTAGCCACTTACTTTATTGTCGTCACCCTTTTTATTCTTCGCGAACACGCCGCAGCATACCGCCAGCAAACAGATGACAACCAACACCTTCATCTTATTCTGTAAAAGGGGAACAGTTCAATACACTCATTGGACAGGTAGACAAACAATAGCTTAGATTTTTGTTCTAAGCCGTGAGAACGTTGCCGTGAGAATGGTGTTCGCATAAGATTGTTATTTGTTTTTTTTTCTGTATGTTCACCGATTACTCCGTGAATAGTGGACCGATTTTGAAAATTATTTGTTTTGTTTGATAGGTTTCTACTCTCCAAGTAGTCCCATGGAAATTTTATCAAAAACGGTGAAGTAGTTTGAGAGATATGGACGTTTTACGGTCACCAGGAATTCAATAAGTAGGTGCCTACCACAGTAGTTGCAGTAGCAATAGTTTACCACACAAAAATCAAGAAAAAAATATATTGTCAAAAAAAATAAACCGTCTTTAAAAAAACTGTTTTTTTAAGGTGAAGGCGCCTGTCTAGCCCGCGAAGTTCAAATTTTTTGAGTTCTTTTAGAATTTTTTCAAAATCTGACAATAATAAAAGACAAATTTTGTAATTCGCGAAAAATACCGTGTGCAGTGCATTTATTAATATATCCAACTTACTCTAAATATTATCACGGTGGATATGATACTAGTAAATCACTAAATATACAAAAATTGCCAGATTATCTGGATAGCTGTCGTTCTTGAAATGTTTTTGAGTAAGTTGGATATATTAATAAATGCACTGCACACGGTATTTTTCGCGAATTACAAAATTTGTCTTTTATTATTGTCAGATTTTGAAAAATTTCTAAAAGAACTCAAAAAATTTGAACTTCGCGGGCTAGATGGGCGCTTTAGCCTTAAGTCGGTTTATTTATTTTTGGAGAATTTTTTTTTTTTGTTAATAATGTGACAGGGCACGAGGCCTTTGCCATTACAAGGGTCTAACCCCCCTTAATCTTAGAGCCATAGTCTACCACGCTGGCCCAGCGCGTAAGAACGACGACCTTTCCTTGATGTCTTGCCTAAACATCTGTTTACCTAATGTGTGGATAATAAATATTCCAATATCGCTAGGGCGTTGCGAACTTTGTTCCCGGCGGAACAAGTTTAAGAAATGGTCTATTCGTAACATGCCCTTGTCTGGGTGTCACTGGAATCGCCTCCAGTCCATTGGACAGTACACATAATGCAAGCGCTGCTTAGTTTGGGACCATACAGTCGGTGTGTTCATCAAGAGTTCAATGCATTAAGTTGCTATTATTATTTTCACTTCTAATTCGCGAGCCCGCGCTGCACCAGCGTGGTGGATTATGGCCCGATTCCTCGCTTTGAGGGGGAGTGTACCCGTGTAATAGCAAGAGACTCGCCCCCTGTTACTATAAGGCTAGAATATCGCCGGAGAAAGTGGATGTAAGTTCTGAGAAAATAGACCATTCTAACGATTTGCAGTGTATGGCGCTATTTTCTTAACACCTAACAGTTTAATGTACTAGTTGTAACCGGGTCTCTCCGTCCCGGTCACACATAGACAGCAAACAGTTATCCTCTCTCTCTAGTGTACTAATGTACCACAATTGCGCGGTCACTTCAATGGAGAAACTTGTTTTGTACGATGGCGTAGGATATAAGCGACAGCGGGGAACATAGCGGATATATACTTAACATAATAAGTAAATGGAAAAATAATGATTCTGCAAACCAAAAGCAATCTTAATGCAAGTATGTTTGGTTCGTACAAGCTTGCAGCAATTCATGGGGGTTGTCCCCTAATTGTAAAACGCTTTGATTAAAAACTCCATCTAATTACAACCCAAAAATATATTAGTAAAGGAAACGAAAACCCGTGACGCGACGTAAATTTGACGTTTTTTTGTTGTATTTGTTTAACGAAACCCAGTATTTTAACTAGTTATTTGAAATTGCGATCAAATATGTGATGGTGTGTGGCTTATTACTAACTAGCCACCCGCCCCGGCTTCGCACGGGTATTTATCAGTGTTTCTCTACTATATTATGCATATATTATACGTATAAACCTTCCTCTTGAATCACTCTATCTATTAAAAAAAATTGCATCAAAATCCGTTGCGTAGTTTTAAAGATCTAAGCATACACAGGGACAGACAGACAGCGGGAAGCGACTTTGTTTTATACTATGTAGTGATGCTGCGCGGAGGTCATCGGCTGCCCCACTGTCCTGTCCTAGAGTTTCACCTCGTACGCACACGCAGGAGACTTGCTAATGTTATGATTATATACATAACAATGTTTAGTTGCAGTGCGCATAGAGAATAATAACAATTTATAGAAGGTATACTTAAACAATTGTGTAATCTATATTTTTTTATAAGTGAAGTCTTGTTAGGCTTTCAATCGACTATAATTAATATAGTGTTTAGATTTATTTAGCTTATATCCTACTGTAAATGAATAAATAACGAACCTTCACGAAATATAAAAAAAAAATACTTAGGGAGGTAGGTAAGTATCATATTGTGAAATATTATAAATCCCCATTTACATAACACATACGGGTATAGCATTCTTCGATCACAGTTTATACAAACACGGGTGGTATGAGATTTTTATTAAAACACCACAGATTATAAAGTCCTGTATTTAAGGAATGAAATATTACGCGGGTTACAAAAATAAGTGGCTTTTTAGTAGCGTCTCCTTTAAAACGTTCACAGGAACACTTGATCGTTCGATAGCTAGTATGAGCGTATTTAGTTGTATTTAATTGTATTTGAAATAAAATTCTTGAAAAATATTCGTTACTTTGTTTTATTTGACTTTTGACAGTTGTGTTTTTTATTTCTTTTCCTTGAGTTGTCTCTGACCAGTGTTATGTTCCTATCCGTCTGAACATTCCCCCCCCCAAGGGCTATGTCCCTTTTTTGTTTTACCCCACTGGTAGGGCAATCAGCTTTGACACTGGCCGTTTCATGGTCGTCTGCTTGCACCGCAGCGTAACGACTCGCACATGTCCGTCTGGTCCAGCGTGTGTTTCCATTACTCTTGCCGTTAACCACTTCGTCGGCGGCAAGTTCTCCTTTATTATTACTACATCACCGATTCGTGGCGTAGCACTCGGGTCACGCCATTTGTGTCGTTGTTGTGCAGTGTGTAGATAGTCTTTTGACCAACGGTTCCAAAATTGTGCCATCATCCGCTGTATAAGTCTCCACCGATGTAGCGGACTGATGTACTGTTCGATGTCATTTTTTTCTGGTACGAGAACTGTTGGTTGCCCAATCAAAAAATGTGCAGGTGTGAGCGGTGCGTTGTCCTCGGGGTTATCATTGAGCTGACAAATGGGTCTTGAGTTGAGGCACGCTTCCACCTGGGTCAATAGTGTTGTCATCTCTTCAAATGTTAAAGTAGACTCCCCGATTGTTTTGATTAAATGTGTCTTGACTGATTTTATACCTGCCTCCCAGAGCCCTCCAAAGTTAGGCGCTCTCGGCGGTATGAAGTGCCAATTTGTACCATCATTGTTTAGTAACTCAAAAAGTTCTTTGACTACACCTGTCATACTGTGTTGTAGCATTTGTGTCAGCTCCTTTGCAGCTCCGACAAAATTTGATCCATTGTCGCTGTATAAATCCGAGCAATGACCTCGGCGTGACACAAACCTTCTAAAGGCAGCTATGAATCCTTGCGTCGTCAAGTCACTGACTGCCTCCAAATGTAACGCCTTGGTTTTCATGCAGACAAAGAGGCAAATGTATCCTTTGTATGATTTCTGGCCTCTGCCTCTAGATACTCTCATCTGTATGGGCCCAGCAAAATCCACTCCACTGGCCTCAAAGGCACGTCCTGGGTTAACGCGTACTTTCGGCAGTTGACCCATTTGTGGTTGTATTGTAGTGCCTCTATGCCTCACACATACCACACATTCGCGGTAACATCTTTTAACTAATTGTTTCATGCCTATAATCCAGTAACGGCTTCTTAAATAATTCATGGTAAGTGCTAAACCGCCATGTAATAGTTTCAGATGCGCATCTCTTACCATTAATGTTGTAAGGTGAGAATTCTTAGGTATTATTATAGGATGTTTATACTGCTGTGACATATGAGAAGCTTGTATTCTTCCACCAACTCTTAAAAGTCCATCTGTATCAAGGTAAGGCCATAAGGAAATTAGCTTGCTTCTCCGCTTTAACCTTTTGTTTTGTTTTAAATCATTGATTTCTCCCGCGAATTCTTGTTGCTGTACCATTTTTATGCATGTGTTTAAGGTATTTCTAATTTCTTCACAAGTCAGATAAGAATATTCTTTTCTAATATTTATTTTTGTTTTCAGGTGCAGAAATCGTCGGCAGTAGCTGAGAACTCTTAACATTCGGTTTAAAGAAGAAAATCTGGTCAGCAAACATAGTTCCGGAGTTTGGTTGTGAAAGGATTTGTAAACTTTCTTGTTTTCTAATGTTGTCTGTGGTACATATTTGTTGTGTCTGTTTAGTTTCTTATCTGAAAGCCAAGTTGGCCCGTTCCACCACAACTGTTGGTCTGCTAGTTCCGTAGGATTCACCCCCCGCGAAGCTATATCAGCGGGATTTTCCTCGGAGTTGATATGCTTCCAACAGTCATTGCTTATAGAATTTTGAATTTCTGAGACTCTATTGGCTACAAATGTTTGCCATTTTGTCGGTTGTGCTTGAATCCATGCTAAGGTTACCATAGAGTCCGTGTAGGCAAATATCTTGTTTTTTGCTATTAATAACGTATCTCTTGCCTGTGCCAGTAGTTTTGCTAGTAACAACGCCGCGCATAGTTCTAGACGTGCTATTGAAACTTGTTTTAATGGTGCAACCTTAGTTTTGCTTTCCAATATTGTGATACTAACATTCTCCCCAGCTACAACACGTACGTATAGTACGGCCGCATATGCTGCTTCGGATGCGTCTGCAAATCCATGTAATTCGACAGTATCAACTGTAGGGTGAGTATGTAACCATCTGTTGATACTTATATCTTGTAACGAGTTCAATTGTGTTCGATATGTCATCCATTCTTTACATATAATTTCGGGTAATTCATCGTCCCACCCGGCACTACATATCCACAGATTTTGTATCATTATCTTTGCCTTTACTATGCTTGGTGACAACCATCCGAATGGGTCGAATAATTTGGATACATCAGATAATATTTTTCTTTTAGTAATTGGAGTCTTAATATCTGGTAAGTTGACAACAAACATAAATCTGTCTTTTTTCTTGTCCCATTTAAGACCCAATATCTTAATTATCTGATCGAACTTAATTTCGAAAGTTTGTTGAGTTTGTTTGTTATGACTGATTCTTTCTAACAATTCATCAGAATTGCTCGACCATTTTTGTAATTCGAATCCCCCAAGTTTCATGAGATTGTCCATTTGATTGTATATTTCATAAGTTTCATCGATTTCATCACTCCCAGTCAATAAATCGTCCATATAGAATGAATCTTTGACAATATTTGCTGCAATTGGATATTTTTCAGCTTCATCTTCAGCTAATTGTAATAGAGTACGTACGGCAAGATAGGGAGCTGAGGCTACTCCAAATGTAACAGTGAGTAATTTATATGTCTTTAGTTCGCATTGTGGGTCATCTCTCCATATTATACATTGATAATCAACATGTTCTTCATTCATCCGAACTTGTCTGTACATTTTTACAATGTCACCTGTCAGAACTATCTTATGTTTTCGCCATTTCATTATTAACGTTCTCAAATCACTTTGTAGCGTAGGTCCAATCATTAACATATCATTCAGTGATTTACCCTTGGTTCCTGCTGCTGAAGCATCAAAAACGACTCTGACCTTTGTAGTGTCACGATCATACTTTACAACAGGATGATGTGGTAAGTATATTGCATTGCCATTATGTTCTGTGGCCAAACTCATGTGTCCTAAATCCAAATATTCATGAATCACCTTTGTATATTCTTCCTTTAATTTCTGATCCATTGTTAACCTCCTTTCTATTTGATGGAATCTAGCTATAGCTCTATCCTTTGTTCTTCCACATATCTCTGTAGGTGACACATCTACGTTATGAAATGGAAATTTGACCACATATCTTCCTGTGTTTGTTCTAGTTGTAGTGTTCTTGTATATTTCCTCACATTGTACTTCCTCTTTTGTCAACTTCCTTTTAGAAGACTCAGGTTCATTTTCAATTTCCCAGAACCTTTTCAGTAAGTCATTCTGATTTTCACACACACACACATGCATGCTGTTATATGTTCTGTTTGTAATGTTTACTCTCTTTTTAGGTTGACTCGCTGCATCTCCGGATAAAATCCAGCCCAGGTGTGTATTTTGAGCTAATATACCATTTGTACTCCAAGTTATTCCCTTGCTCAATAGTTTACAGTATACTCCAGCGCCCAGTAAAATGTCAATTTTATTGGGTTTGTTAAATTCTGGATCAGCTAATTGCAGTTTCTCAAGTTGAGACCACTTCGGAATCTTGATTTCCTCATCAGGTATGTAGGTTGTTATAGACTTGAGAACGCATGCTTCAACGTTCAGTACAAAGCTGGGATCATATCTAGATGACAGTTGTATGTTTACTACGTAGTTCGATTTAATTTTGTTTTGTTCACTCAAATAAATTTCATTGTTGTTTCTTTGTTTTTTTATTCCAGTTGTTTGTACCAAATTTTCAGATACGAATGACACTTGCGAGCCTTGGTCAATGAGAGCACGGTAGACTTGTTTTTGTTCAGTTTTTGTTTTAATATCTACCAGTGCCGTGGCAAGAAGAACTTGACCAGGGTTGTTGTTGAAATGAGATACCTTGTTGGATTGTTCAGTTTGTTTTAGATTTAGATCTGTAATCTCATCTTTGTGTAATAACGAATGATGTTTTTTGTGGCATATTCTACAGGATGTGTTTCTCAAGCATTTGTTTACTGAATGATTAGGTATTAAACAATTGAAGCAAAGGTTGTTATTCTGTACAAAATCATGTCTGTCTTTGTATTCTTGTTTAGCAAAGTCTTTGCATTGGTAAATGTAATGATCTGCCTTACAATATATGCATCTTCTGTTTTCATCTGACGAGCCATGGAATGACTTTGGTTTGTTAGAGCAGTATGACTGCTTAAATCCAGATTTTGCTGTGTATTCCACCATCTCTAGCGATCTGAATCTGTTTTCTAAGAACTTGTATAATTCATCTAAAGTTGGTAGTTCTGTATTGTCCGCCATGCTCTGTTCCCATAATCTTTGGCTTTCAGAATCTAGTTTTGTAACCGTCATGTATGTAACTATAGCATCCCAATGCTTTACTGGGAGTTCCAAGTTCTTCAAAGCATTCAAACATTCGACGGTGCCATCTAATAATTGCTTTATGTTGTAAGCTGATTCCGTTGTTATATTTCTTAGTTTAAACAATTTATTAAACAGGCAGTTAGAGATATATCTTTTATTGTCGTACCTTTTTGTAAGAATTTTCCAGGCTTCTGTGTAATTTTGATTTGTGACAGGTATGTTACATAGCAGCTGTTCCGCCTCTCCTTCCAAGCTTACCTTTAGGTAATGTAGTTTATGCACGTTGTCTAATGACTTGTTGTTGTGGATGATAGAGGTGAATAAATCATGAAATTGTTGCCATTCAGTATATTTTCCTGAAAACTTTGGAATTTCTATGGCTTTTAACTTTATATCCATGTGATGTGAGCTGGTTGTATGTTGAACTTCCACAGATTTTTCAGGTTTTAACTCCGCTATTTTTGTCTTAAGCTCACTTTTGTAAACCATGTATACTTCTTCACACTCATCGTAAACATTTTTTGTAAAATATGTGCTTTTGTTTTTGAGTTCGGTAATACTTGCAGCGGTTATGTTGTGATGGTTGGATCTAAATAGTTGGAAGTTAGTTTCTAGTGATTCGATGTGGGTTTCGATGTATGGGATGGTGATTCTGGCCTTGGGTGACTTCGCGTAATTTTGTTGAGATTTGACAATACTTTCGAAATGTGCTATTTGAGCATTTATTTGTTTTTGGATTTGTTCTGATTCCATATTTCATCCGTCGAGAAGAAGGACCAGTTTTATGATCGTTCGATAGCTAGTATGAGCGTATTTAGTTGTATTTAATTGTATTTGAAATAAAATTCTTGAAAAATATTCGTTACTTTGTTTTATTTGACTTTTGACAGTTGTGTTTTTTATTTCTTTTCCTTGAGTTGTCTCTGACCAGTTTTATGTTCCTATCCGTCTGAACACACTGGCAGTTGTTAAAACAACTAGAATATAATACCATTATTGTATAGGACAATGCGGCTACCGAATCCACTAAATACCTAATAGTATTGATTTAAAGATAAAATAGAACGACCAGATGCCAATTACACTAATTAACTAACTATAGATACATTATAAGTTATAAAAATCATTCATCTTTTTCGCAAAACCTCAAACATACCAGCGAAATCCTCGCCCATTCATCCGCAAATAAATCCATGCACGCGTTGGAATCCAGGAGCTCGTTAAGTGCAGTGAGGGTACGAGGCACTGGCGACTTAGCTCGGGCAACGATACAACAAGCGGGGACGGCAAACAACTGATGCTTCCTGCGGCGACAGTAGTTGTTAGGTGTATATATTCGTATAGTTTAGTGGATTCATCATTCGCTTTTCACTTGTACCACGCGCGGATCACCACATGACCCACTGGGGTCCGTACGTGATAAGACAACGGGAAAGTGTACAGACGTGTTGTTGTACAGTTTCTCTTCTACGTGAATAGGGACCTACATTACATATGCCATTAGCTCGCGTGAGCTATTGGCTCACTCCGTGCAGGAGTTTACAGGCCACCGAAGGCCTCAGACGTCTAACGGTGTTGGAGCCAAGCTCATAAACAGACTGACTCGATCGTGTCAGCAGGTACCACTCTCACACAGAATATCTGCATAAAGTAGCCTATTTCTGCTTATTTTATGCCTCTATCCCACTTTCAGGGCGGCAACGTGCGAGCAATACGTTGGTATTGCAAGCATCTGTAGGCTACGGTAACTGCTTAACATTAGGGCGGGTTGTACGCTTGCTTGTCGACTTAACAGGCAGCTTAACGTGCTCGAGGAACGAACGGGAGCGCTCAGTTGGATATGCCACTAGAAGTCATCCATCCAGCTTGCTTACTGTTAAAAGCGCGAGGGATGTCTTACTCTACTTATAAAAGGTAGTAAGACATCAGCTCAGAATCTACCGCCGGCTCGGAATGCCGCCTCCACTGAGAAGAGCCGCCGAGAAACACAATGGTTACTGTTTACAATATATTTTTGAATAAACGTTAGTGTAGACTCTATGGAACCGCAAGGCAATGTGAGCAGGCAATACCATAGTCACAATTCACAATACTTGAGGAGTTTAATAGTTACCAGTTACCTATCATAGGTATCTAGGCTCCGTATTAATAAATCGATCTCAAGTCTGAGATATAAGAATGACATTTACAAGATCGCTCTCAGACTTGAGATGGATTTATTAATACGGGCCTAAGTATTTAACTGAGCTAGCTTCCTAGTTTACATAGGTCAGCCTATGTAAAGTAAGAAGCTAACGAAGGTAGGAATACATGCCACAACATTGCTTGGGTATTGCCTTTCGTGCAATAAATGAAGAACAATGTTGTCAGGAGAAAATCACCACCAAACATATTAAGACAATGATAATATGTGAGAGGGCCAATGCCCCCACAACCATTGCAAAACGAAGACAGACTCTGAGAACCAAACTACTTACTTTTCTCAACGAATTAAATAGAACTTTACATAACATAACTTATTAAAATAATCATTTACACAAACTATTTACTACTTAATTTATAATAGTTATGAGCACTTCCCAACACGAATATCGAAACTGGAGTGTGTTCAAGATAATAATTGACCTGGTGAGACCTCAGATATGATCAATGCAGTAACCATCTTGTCGCCGGCTCTTCGCAGTGGAACAAAATATAATTATTAACAAATTATACCAGCTTTAAAAAAACCTGGGCTCACTAAAAACCCAAAAACAACTAGGGACCTTATAATTTCTTTCATTTGGAGTCGGTGTCAATTCAAGTAAGTAAGAAGTTGTCCTAACGTAGGGTTAAGATAGTGGCGCCGACTCCAAATGAAATAAATTATAATCCCTAGGAAGCTTTGACTAATACACGGGTGGTCTACACGGGGCTCTGGTAAGAAGAAGCATTTTGAAACGGTGGTGGTAGATTCTGACGTAAGAACTATTAATATTATTCAAAACTACCTACCTAGTCTTTGATAATTTTTTTATCAAATAAAATAACCAAAAACAATAATTTTAACATTCTGGTTTCACAAAGGTCTATGGTTATTATTTGTTGTTAGTTATTTGTTTTTATAATCATCTATGAGGAAAAACGTAAGACGAGGCAGTATGGTCATATTGACTTTAGCCTGCTCCAAAAGGAGGGAAGAAAAAAAAAAAGTTTTTATAAATGTCAGTCTGTTCAAAATCTCCTTCCGCGTTTCATTAAGGCTAAAGCGCCCATCTAGCCCGCGAAGTTCAAATTTTTTGAGTTCTTTTAGAATTTTTTCAAAATCTGACAATAATAAAAGACAAATTTTGTAATTCGCGAAAAAGACCATGTGCAGTGCATTTATTAATATATCCAACTTACTCTAAAACATTTCAAGAACGACAGCTATCTAGATAATCTGGCAATTTTTGTATATTTAGTGATTTACTAGTATCATATCCACCGTGATAATATTTAGAGTAAAATAAATGTATTAATAAATGCACTGCACACGGTCTTTTTCGCGAATTACAAAATTTGTCTTTTATTATTGTCAGATTTTGAAATAAATCGAAAAGAACTCAAAAAATTTTAACTTCGCGGGCTAGATGGGCGCTTTAGCCTTAAGAGCCAAATATATTTCAAAACACTCAGGCCCGTACTAATAAATCAATCTCAAATCTGAGAGCGATCTTGGAAATGTCATTCTTATGTCAAACAAACTATAAACTGACATGTCAAACGCGTGCTCAAGATAGTTCTCAGACATGAGATCGATTTATGAATACGGACCTTATTACCTACACACCTGTCACAGCGGTTCCCAAAAACCTAATACATTTGAAAAACGTAGATATGTTCTAATGGTTAACTGGTTGGAATATATCTAATCAACCCTTCAGGTGTATTGGTCGTGATGTTACACACTTAGGAACTATTGACCCTATCTCCCACGCATTCAATCAATCCAACGTACCTACAGCTAATTCAATTAGGTATAATAGACATCTAGATACCTACCTAACGGAAATCGTAATTTATATAACTGCGGGTCACTATGTCGACGACCTCTCGTCTCAGTGACCTTGTACGTGAGGTCAAGTAACCTTAGAGGACGCGTGACCTTCGAGACTGTCGGACAGGGGTCAAAGGTCAATGGCGTCGTTGGCCGCTCGCCGCCGCCGCGCCGTGACTACAAAATATGTAACTTAGATATTGAAAAAGAGACAGCCTCGGTGTCGTCTCATATTATTTGTATACTTACTAGACTAGACTAAGGTAAAGTATCCTATGTGTTAATCCAGGTTGTAAACTATCTGTGTACCAAATTTCATCCAAATTCGTTCAGCTGATTGAGTAACAAACATCCAAACATGTGAACTTTGACATTAATAATATTAGTTGGAACTTTATGGTAGGTACCAAAATCTGTTCGACAGTTTTGATTGTCTCTGGTCAATATTTGAGTAGGTACCTACCATAGCTGAATTGTTACTGCATTATTTAAACTAAGATTATGTCCAAGAGGGATGGGTTAATGACTTCAATGGGGTCAAGTAACTGAGATAGTGCCCATTGTATCGTGACCTCTCCTGTGAGAAACCAATTGCTCGCACACCGAGGTCCTCAACTGTTGGTTAGCGAATGCAGTGGTCACTTGAACTTATGATTAAAAGTGTTTTGTAAATTGATGGTTACGATTAATTATATAAAACTTAGTAAGTACCTATATTTTCCATACTAAACTAATATAGGTACCAAAGTTCTTATTATTTTTTGACATTTTTGTGTAATAATAAATACTAAGTAGGTAATTACATAAAATCCACCAAAATCCCTTTAGAAGGCCAAGCCATTTATTTAGAAGAAAAATAATTACGCACGCTTTCCGATTTTTTTTAGGTAGTATTTAGGTACATCAAATATATTCGCTATTAGTTTACTTAAACTGCTTAATTAAGGTTAGGTACTACTCTAACTAGTTGCTGGTTTAAACTTAAAACGTTTACCTATATTGCCAAAATTATTTATCTAGAAGGAATCGTATGGTACATTATATATGCAATTATACAAAGAAAACAATAATCTTAACACCCAATGACGCAGTGATAGCTGACTTGATGGAACGCTTGCCAGGTTCAAGCCCCGGCTCGCACTTGGTATTTTCGAAATTTCTTGTGCGTATCGACGCATCTATAGCCTAGTGGCTAGAGGGGCCGACCTTGTAAAGACGTTCCGGGTTCGATCCCCATCGTTGCCAATATAGAAGTGATGTGAACCCACTTAGTACAAGTTGTTGACATTCGATATTTAAAGTATGTCACCTCTCTAGCAGTTACACCACTAGCGTTTAACGAGGCCGCTCAGTCGTTAGCCAGTCTCGTTTATTTGTTTATAGCCAGCTTCATTATTTTGATTGCTTATCAGTGCATGCAAGTCTACTATGGCCTATCCCCCTTGCATTTAGGGGAGGATCTTGCCTTTCAATAATTATTTTACTTAGAATAACCACGTTACCACCGTGTTTGTACTAGATACACTGTGAAGTAAACTTTCATTTAGAATAAACGCAGAGTATTTATATTGGATAAGTTTTTAACCTAATAATATAGGTACTACGATTTGTATTTACCTACTGATTGACCTCTTTTTAACTATATATATTGTAGACCTTATATCTACTCAGTGAATCTTACATATAATTTAATCAAAATACTTACTATAAGAAATTACGAAAGTTACTTACTGATTCACTTCTTGACTTTATGATTCACTTCATAAAATTAATAATTTATAGAAACGACCACAGACTAGAATACCTTGCAATATGTTCTCTAATGCATTACTGTATCTACTTGAATTCCTGATTACATTCTTACAGCACAAACAAATGACTAAGTAGGTAATTACTATGGTAATACCTACATAGTTTAAATCGTCTAATCGCTCAGCCATTACGCAAAAACTAATTAAACCCACAGTAAATAAAATAAAATAATAATTTATGCATAGGTATTGTACAGGTACCACAAACATTATATAAATTACTTTATTTTTAATCTTAGGGTAGTACCACAGCTTAAAAAGGGCGACTACGTAATTTTAAAAATAATATAGTTGGTACCTGAATAAAAATAAATACTGCCAGAGGAAACTCATTTTGTATGGTTCTACCTAAACTAAGCAACCCTATGATACCTATCGTATACTAGATTGCATGATTCCATTTAACACCCAGTATATATAATAAATACTTACATTACAAAATCCAAAGATCTTGACGAAACAAATAACTTTTTTAAAATAGTAAAAGCGCGGGAGGCACTGTCACTGGTCGCGGCTCAGGCGGTAACTGGCGCGAGGTACCTTACTTTTAAAAAACGTTTGCATTGTGACCACAAAGCGATTGTTTAGGCTTTCTGTGAGTGTGCGATTCGATTGCGACTCACTACAACAACAGGTAGTATATTACTTTTTAGTTTAAAGTGTGTTTTGATCCGTAAGTAGATCTCGGATTGTGATCTTTTTGGCAAGAGGGTAAGTTTGGGAAATACTAAAGAACTCTTAACAAATAAATATAATATTATTTCATGCCCATATTGTTTTAATATTTAAATAAATATAATGATCAGGCATCTATCTCGCAGAACTTCAAGCATGCCGACATAATCTTCATCCATTCATCCGCAAACAAATCTAAACTTGCGTCTGAATCCAGGAGGTCATTAAGAGCAGTGAGGGTGCGGGGTACAGGGGACATCGCTCGGGCAACGGTCCGGCAAGCAGGGATAGCAAAAAACTTATGTTTCCTGACTCGACCGTAATTTTCAGGAGTGAAGAGTCGAAGCAGGACACTGAGCAAATAAGGTGCATCGATCCTTCCAGAGATAATTTTGCATGAATTTGAAATTTGGGTGAATGCTCTCCTGACTTCAAGTGAGTTAAAGCCAAGAGAGCCAAGTAGGAACTTGGTGGGGTAACGATATGGGTAGTACCCATGAATACGCTTATACAAAAATCTTAAAAAGGCTTTTTGCACTTCTTCTAGTAAGAGAGCATATGTCCTCTCGTGAGGATTCCAGACTTACTTAATGGGTACATAGAAAAACTGTACCCTTCGGACGAGACAGCCGTGTAAAAAGAGAAGAAATTTGGGAGAAGGATCCACCACTTAGGTACACTCGGATTGTCAAACTACAAAATTATAAAACCAATGGAGTCCAGACTCCAGACGACGCCCTGGAGAGGCGAGAGGTTTGAGTCAAACTCTTACAATCTAAAAACCTACGGTGACCGAAATCGACACGTCTCAGGAATTCCGCGAAAGAGTAGATATTAGGTTAGTCCGGTTAGTCGCAATCATAGTCGCTAACGTGTAGACAGCCTAACAATTTCAATGGATATAACCCGACTAATGAAAGAACACACGTCACCACAAAATAACACAATGTATATAACAGTACTTTCTAATTTATCAGCGTTATAAATAATGGACGGGCTCAGCAGCCTGGGTCAGCGTTAATGTATAAATTTACAACAACAGCGTATTGCAATTCCAACTTTATGTCTTTAGTGTAAGTCTTATTACTTACCGAATAATTAGTGTGCATAAGTGGTTATTGCATACCAGTAGTGTCAGGATTCCGCTTTGCACTTTTTGTAATGGTTACATACTTAAGTACGAGTTTCCTCGTAGTCGTTGTTTTGTAGGTAACAAGTACCGAGTGGGGCTTAATTATTGTCAAATAGTTGTCCGCGGCCCCGCCCGCGTGCAACATAGGTACTTCGATGAAATAAAAGTAGCCTAAGTTACTCCTTATAACATCAGCTATCTGCCAGTGAAAGTTCCGTCAAAATCGGTCCACCCGTTTCGGAGATTACCCGGAACAAACACACAGACAGACAGACAGACAAAATTTTTTTAAATCGCATTTTTGCTATAGGTGTCGTATGTACTTTCATATGCATTTAGTGAAAAGGTGTTATTTTGATATTACAAACAGACACTCTAATTTTATTTATTTGTATATTAATGTCATCCTTTTCAAGTAGGTTCTACAAATCATAATTCAAGTTATATTATATGCAAAGTCAGTTGTATAGTACAGATCGCCACTATTGTTATTTAAAGCTGTACTCTAAATATTCTTTTACAGAGTAAAAACATTTTTGGATTAGGTATAGTTTTAGCCGTTTTTGGAATACTGTTACAGATTTTTCAGTTTTGAATGTATTGGGCAACTTGTTATATATTTTTATTGTCATGTCATATGGGCTATTGCTTAACATTTTAATTCTTGAGAATGGAGCGCATAACCTCTTCTTATGGCGAGTGTTGACGTTGTGCGTATCTTCTAATACTTTAACAAACTTGTCGATATTTTTGAAAACAAATATGCAAATGTCAAGTATGTATATAGAAGGCAGAGTTAGAATCTGGTATTCTATAAAGTATGGTTTGCAGCTCTCCGTATTATCAATCTGCTAAAATTCTTACACACTTCGTTTGAATTATGAATGGTTCATTTACGTTAACACTATTTCCCCAAAGCATAACGCCGTATCGCAGCCATGAGTATGCGTATGCGTAGTAAGCAGTCATAGCGGTTTGTGTGTTAGTGCTTTGTTTAATCTGAAAAGTGCATAAATAAATCTGGAGAGTTTTGTTTTTATATGTTCTATGTGTGACTTCCAAATTAATGTGTGTGTCAATATTTATACCAAGTAGGCTGAATGTATTAACTTCTATTTGCGTGTTTTTGAAGGTTGTTTTTAAATTGAGAGGTGGGTACTCTGTAGGTACTTAACAAGTTAAGTAGTCCCATAAACTTGTCTTTGGCAAAATCATCGGTAGTCGATGGGACCATAAACTTTAATTGTAAATACCTACCTACTTACCACCTATCTATGAATCGACCTAAAACATCATTCATACGGAAATTCAAATTGGTTACAAAACATTTAAGCTTTCACTTCGATTTATAACAACAATGGATCATTTGAAGATCACTGGTGCAGTGGTTCACTACACCTGGTGGTCGCGGATTCGATTCCCGTCATAGCACATTTCGGAATTAAGAGTTTTATTAATTCCCTCTGCCTGGCATCACAAAGAGAATTTAGTCTACAACCGGATCGGAACGCTTGTGTTGTTATCTTCTTTAAAGGTATATAATTCTGGTGAGCGTGTGTTCTTCGTCTTTCTCCTAAACGACTTGACCGATTTTGATATATTTATTGTAGGTACCTACTAATGTTGTCACCTGGCGGGTTCTTAGCTGTAATTGATCTCAGGTGTAGGTGGCACCGTTGTCATCATTCAGAAACGAAACTTATAATTATACTTCATAGGTACGAAGGTCTGGGATAAGGTACAAAAAGCAGGTGTTTTGGAAAATAAGATAGCGTATAGCGAAAATAAGATAGCTCCAGTGTGTTGCCTTTCATGATAACCCGTCACAATTGTTTTGTTCAGAATCGATATTGTTATTTGACCAAGACGCGTGCTGAGACTCTTATGACACCGACTTATGGGTCAATTTGCAATAATTCACGCGTCTACGTGAAATTAAGTGATTATAATCGATGTATATAGGTAAGTACATGTTTCGTCAGTGCAAGCGAGGTTAAGTTTTCCTTATCCGTAACTACCTGCTTACAATATTTGTACAACATAATTATCCGAAATCAAGTTCATTAATATATAAATTTAAGAGAACCTGTATTACTTGCGTCTGTTTTGTAATATTGACCCGGTTGTCATTGCAAAACTATTTTTTGTTGGACAGTCAGAATCTGCCGCCGGCTCGGAATGCCGCTTCCACTGAGAAGAGCCGCCGAGGAACTCAATGGTTACTGTTTTCAATGAATAAAAGATGGTGTAAGAACATTCTCAGGAACAGCAACAGAATGTGAGCAGGCGACATTACATACTTACTTATATTAACATCATTCATCACGCCGTATTCAGCGGAGGGATAGGCAGAATTGCACTGCAGTATTGTTGCCCACTTATCGATACTACTATTGAGTAGTATCGATAAGTACTTACCTACTAATACTGTCGACATTATAACACGTAAGTATTGTATAGCGATAGTATCGACAGTGATGTCAATAAAACACGCTATTATAGCGATACTATCGATAACCTATCAATAAATAATCGATAGTTCGGCAGTGCAGTGTCGATACTATCGATAGTAACCGAAGGTACTCGATGGCGTCGCGTCGATACTACATGCATCGCTGGGTGCGAACATTGTAAGTGTTTTGATTCCAATTAGATCTTATTGTATTCAGTAAGTCGAGAGATAAATAAAACGCTCAAAATATAATAAAAAAATTAAACCGACGGCGATAAAACCTGGGTGCACTAAAACTCTAGAAATAACTAGGGATCTTGTAATTTCTTTCATTTGGAGTCTGTGCCAATTTAAACAAATAGGAGTATGTACCTAAAAGTGGTCCTTAAGTAGTGTACCTAAAGACAGTGGCACCGACTCCAAATTAAGGAAATTCCCTTTTAGCGCGCCCAGGTTTTTGAAGTCGGTTTATTTTTTTACTAAAATGTTTTTTGTTCAAATGTTCATCGTCGGACTACCTAGTTGAGAATGAGACGAAAGTTACTAGTTACACCTTATGGTGGCACTTTACATGGCGTTTGCACAAATATTTGCGTAATTCAGCCAAAACAGAACGAACCTACTATTATGCGTATTAAGGGTTATTACGATTTGTGTAGATAACGCAAATATTTGTACAAATACACCATGTGAAGTGCCACCATTAGACAAGAAATGCCATAGTGCAGTTATGCGTACACCCGTAAGGGACAGCAAAAGTACACAGAAATACCAATTAAAGCAAACCCAACCATTTCTATATGACTCCTACAGCACATAATCAAATAACAACGTTAAACACACATTAATTCTGTGATGAAATCAGTATAGTGTGTGAGGAAAACATGACAATTTGGGTTATTAAGAGGTCCAGCAATTTGTCAGTCAAGTGTCCACAGCTTTATCTGCTGCTGGAGTTTGGGCTAGCCAGAGGCCACCATGTGCTTGATGCATAAAACAGTCTTGAAAAACAGGAGCCTTAAGGTGAAGGCGCCTGTCTAGACCGCGAAGTTCAAATTTTTTGAGTTGTTTTAGAAATTTTTCAAAATCTGACAATAATAAAAGACAAATTTTGTAATTCGCGAAAAAGACCGTGTGCAGTGCATTTATTAATACATTTATTTTACTCTAAATATTATCACGGTGGATATGATACTAGTAAATCACTAAATATACAAAAATTGCCAGATTATCTGGATAGCTGTCGTTCTTGAAATGTTTTAGAGTAAGTTGGATATATTAATAAATGCACTGCACACGGTCTTTTTCGCGAATTACAAAATTTGTCTTTTATTATTGTCAGATTTAGAAAAAATTCTAAAAGAACTCAAAAAATTTGAACTTCGCGGGCTAGATGGGCGCTTTAGCCTTAACAAAAGAAAAGAGGAATTACAAAATTCATACTTCAAAATATTTTTTATTAAATGTAAGCCAACAAAGCACTTACGAACAGTCAGTATCTGCCGCCGGCTCGGAATGCCGCTTTCACTGAGAAGAGCCGGCGAGAAACTCAATGGTTACTCTTTTCAATGAATAAAAGATGGTGTATATTCTAAGGAACAGCAACAGAATGTGAGCAGGCGACACCATTGTCACTAGACACTACTAGAAAGGAATACACTAGTAATTCAGTATTACCAATCTAATTAAATCTCACTCAATCTTGGTTTACAAGTATTATTATTCTGTTTTATTTTATGAGGAAAGGAGCCAGCACGTCTGCAACTGGACCATGTAGAATGTACCATCACACAACGCTTACGTGACCCTGCCAGCCCTAGGGTCATCTGGCTCCAGCAATTCTAAATACGGGCCAGTTTTCAAAATTGTGTTGCCTTTATATTTTTTATCCAACATCTTGGCGTCTTTCACGAAGAACACTGGACGAGACCCGAGATCCAGGGCGTCGAACATCGCAATATACTCATCCCCCACTTCCAGGAGCAGCCCTCTGCCTAACTGATCAACAAGGTTCACCACCCTCCCTTGAATATTCATGCATAGTCCGAAGGCATGAAACATTTTTGTGTCTTTAGCGTGGACCACAGTTAAAGGTGACAGAGGCCATTCCACTTGCGGCGCGATCCCGCACAATTTGACGACGCTATCATTGTCCAGTAACAACATCCACTGATGCGGAATACTCGTGTGAAGTTCATCGGACTCGCACACGGAGAAACGAGTAAAACTATAAGTTTTATTTGTCTGTATAAAGTTCTGTAGTTTCACACAAGAGTCACCGCAGACGACAGCGACTATCTCACCGTAATCATCACACAGATCCATCTGGAATCGGAATTCTTTGCGAACATCTTTGAATCTGATTGATTTGACAGTGACTGTCGCGATAATAGTAACATCGTAGGCGTTGTTATAACCGTTCAGGTCACCTATTGTCATGTATTTCCGATTCTGTTTGGTGTAGTTAGAGGGGGTGCAGTATGGGTACCCCTTCCCTTGCTCTGATGGATTTACCTGAAAGAAAATCCGTCCCATGAATTAGAATCTTCAGCCATGAAGATGTTTTACTACTACTTACTTTGTATTGTTTTAATTTTAATTTCAGTAGTATAAGTTCCAACATAATCATTTGTGAGAATATATCTAAGTAATATGTAAAATCTGATTCTTACACACAAACTGACAACATGTTTTTTCATGCTCCTGCAAAATTTCCCTTATTATGGTTCCAGTGATATCAAAGGTACCTATTACCTTCATTGCTGTCCTGATCTTCGCAGCCCTGGGGTCACCGGTGTCCAGTAGCTGGAGGTACCTGGAGGTCGACAGGCTTGTGGTGCCTCGATACTTGTAGATCCTGGCGTCTTTTACGAAGACCACTGGATGGAAATTGAGGTCCAGCTCGTCGAAGAGCAAAGTCTCCTGGTTCCACACGTTCAGGACCACTTCACTGCGAGCCTCGTCCACCAGGGTCACCTTCCTCGTAATTTCACCGTGGACTACTTCTATCTCTGTCACTTTTGTGCATAATCCGACAATATTGAACAATTTCGGCGTTTCATGATGGTAGACCTCATTCAAAGGAGTCAGAGGCCATTCAACTTTAGGAGCATTACCGCACAATTTAACAACACTCTCTTCGTTCAAAACTATCTCCTTCTCATTCGGGATACTCGTGTAGCGTTTGTTAGAGTTTGCCATCGAAAAATTGGTGATCATATAAGTTCTGTTGTGTTGTATGGCGTGCAGTTGATCGTCGCCGGGCTCGTTGTGGGTGTAGCCGACGGCGGTGATGTCCCCGGAGTCGTCGCGCAGGTCCATGTAGAAGTGCGCGTGTCTACTGTTGCCGTGTCTGAGGGATCTGATCGACACTGACGCTTTGATGGTCATATTTTTCAGTTCGGAATTGCTGAAGTTGGATAGATCTGCGATTTTGATTATGCTCTGATTCATGTTGGCAAAACGCACAGTGCAAAACGATTACAATAGTTGGTGAATATGGATTCCACTATCATCTCTACTTCAGACTCAGAAGAATGAATGATTCTTTTCGCTTTATTATTCAGATTATTCTGCACAGACCAATAAAGGTATTCTGCGCTGCGATGATGATGTCAGATGCACAGATTAGAGATAATTATGTAGCAAGCTGTCAGATGTCTGTCTACTGTCTACCGAGTAGTGTTGCCTAAATGAACTATCGGTAGTATTGCAATATTGTCGTACCTCGAATACTAGTCTTAATATCGATAGGGATATCGATCGATAGTAAAAATAAATAAATAATTTAGCCCTTTTTGACGTCCCACTCCTAGGCACGGGCCTCCCCTCAACATGAGGGGGATTCAGGCCATAATCCACCACGCTGGCCCAGTGCGGGTTGGCGGATTTCACATGTTGTGGCGACCTCACATTCACGTCGCCGACAGAAACAGACAGATGGCGCTAAATGCAGCGCCTCAATACAATGTACGGATTCGTCATAGAAAAACTGAATCACGATATTAAGTCTCGCAAGCATCGTGACTATATATACAAGACCCCGAGAATAACCAGGGGCATAGCGGCCGCCCCGCCAGGCACAACACCCGCCTGGCTGGAAGATCTTCCCTTTTCCGCTAAAAGCTTCCCTTTTCCCTTTCGAAAATTGGTTAGATCTTCTAAGACATGCAGGTTTCCTCACGATGTTTTCCTTCACCGTAAGCAAGTGATAATCATATAGAAATTATGATTCGCACATAATTTCGAAAAATCCAAGACCTGGTGCCCGCAAGACGTGTGCTTTAACCAATCGGCTATCAATAGTATCTGTCGATAATCATGATCAATGAATAACACAAGCAATAATATCGATGCTATTGAGTACTGATACTATATATCTATAGTATCAATATAATAGCGTGTTTTAGGCCTGTATTAATAAATCAATCTCAAGTCTGAGAGCGGTCTTGAGTACGCCTTTAACAAGTCATTTTGTACTCGTATGACAGAAGAATGACATTACCAAGATCACTCTCTGACTTGAGATCGATTTAATGCACGCATGCAAATAGGGTAAGTACAAAAGCGATACTATCGATATATCAATACTCAATAATATCGATAATAATCGATACTATTGCTCGTCTTCCATATTGATTGTGATTTTCAAACAAATTTTCGAAAGATGTTATCAATAGTGTTGTTGTAAATAATCGATAGCCCTATCGATATTATGAGTAGATTTGGGGGTCATCTATCGATATTTAGACAACGCTACTAACCAAGTCAGATTGTTCTGTTGTCTATATTTTGTTTATAGTCGCCACTCGGCCCCGGCGCGGCGGCGGCCGTTCCGAATAGCTTGCTACATATCTCTAATCTGTGGTTCCGAACCTCTGATGCTTCAACCGGTTTCAAATTTTATCATTTTTTTTATAATCGTCTCCACTTTAATTAAGTACTTACTTATCTTTGAAGGCCTTATTATTTTTGAATGAATTTTTAGTCGGCCATACCAATACATTAACAATATATTTCATTCTTTCTTGCTCGCACTTAGGACTCTTATAAAGTTCCGTGAAGTTTTTTTATACAGGTACTCTACTTCAATCATGGTAGTAACTCAAATACAGGCTGGCTGGCTGTAGTACCACCCTCTCACAGAAGATTGGCGTAAAGTAGTTATTATAGCTGCGTTTCGCATGATGAGTGAGATAGCCGGAAGCCCGACCTCCTTCCCTTTGTCTCACTACCCTTCAGGGTCAGCAACATGCGAGCAATGCCTTTGGCATTGCATATATTGTGTAGGCTACACTAACTACTTAAGGTGAAGGCGCCTGTCTAGCCCGCGAAGTTCAAATTTTTTGAGTTCTTTTAGAAATTTTTCAAAATCTGACAATAATAAAAGACAAATTTTGTAATTCGCGAAAAAGACCGTGTGCAGTGCATTTATTAATATATCCAACTTACTCTAAAAGATTTCAAGAACGACAGCTATCCAGATGATCTGGCAATTTTTGTATATTTAGTGATTTACTAGTATCATATCCACCGTGATAATATTTAGAGTAAAATAAATGTATTAATACTAGACAGGCGCCTTCACCTTAACTAAACTCCATTTTTAATTTCTTAAAATCCCAATAAATTACCCATTTATACCTTGTGAAAATTTATGTAGAATAGAATGTATTTATTTGTGAACATAGGTTTGTGAATACAGTTCTTAGTTGATTAGAAAGTGCGCTATGTTTTGCCATATGGCGTACAAATATGTGAATAAAGTTAATTAATAAATCATGCATTTGGATGTACATTATCATAAAAATATAAAATGTCAAATTCTAATATTATATTATATAAACTTATCATTTAAAAACTCGTCAACTTTATAATAACATTTTTCAATCAATATTTTTTTCAGACTATTCTTAAATGTTAGTAATGGCATTGTCTTAATTCTATCAGGAATCTTATTATAAATTTGTGGTGCAGCACCAAAGAAACTTTTCTTCATAAGTGCAGTTCGACATTTGGTTTGGGACAATTGATTTATATATTATACAGGATACATTTTTAAAAGGTGCGTGTGTGGCAAGATTTGAAAGTATTGGAAACTGCGAAAAAAGCTCAGAGGTGTCCCGGGCTCGATTTTGACGATGTTTATTTTGTATAAAAAAAACTACATTTTGATATGCTATTACTATATTTAGTGCACCTGCCCACGTGCCTTTATATTATAATTACATTTCCTCAACAAAAAAAAACAAGTGCGCGATTCAGTTACGTCTTAACAAGATCCATGACATATTGTAGTATATGCTTTCCCTCCAGCCAGTAAACACAACTATCGACAGTAACGAAGAGCATAAAAAGAATTGCAATGATAATTTTAAAAATATTAAAAGCGTCATGATCTTTAAAGTTTGACCCCGCCGGCTGAACACCCAGCGCTTCCGGGACCCATTGAGCTCTAGGGTCATCTGGTTCCAGCAACTCTAGATATTTACCCGTTACCAGTAACGTGCTTCCTTTATATTTGTTATCAGACATCTTGGCGTCTTTCACGAAGAACACTGGACGAGACTTAAGATCTAAGGCGTCGAACATCGCAATATACTCATCCCCCACCTCCAGGAGCAGCCCTCTGCCTAACTGATCAGTAAGGTACACCACCCTCCCTTCAATCCGGGTGCATAGGCCGAAGGCTTGGAAAAATTCAGTTTGGTCTCCAGCGTGGACCACAGTCAAAGGAGACAGAGGCCACTCCACTTTGGGCGCGCTCCCGCACAATTTGGCCTCGCTATCATATTCCAGAACCAACATCCGTTGATGTGTAATACTCGTGGACAGTCTATTGGACTCGCGCAGGGAGAAACCAGTAAAACTATAAGTATTGTCCTTTTCGATAAAATTCTGGAATTTTACGCAGGCGTCATCGTAAACAGCTGCCACTATCTCGCCGGAGTCGTCGCGTAGATCCATGCAGAAGTATACATCCCCGTATTGTGTAAATCTAATTGATTTGATAGTGACTGTCGCAATAACAGTCGCGTCACTCGCGCCGGAGGTGTCGGTAATACTGGCAAGATCAGCTATTGTTACGTATTTCCGATCGCTTTTAGTAACATTGGAGGGCGTGCAATACGAATGCGTGCGTAGGGGTATCGCAGTGGAATCTAGCACTTCGTTCGTCGCAAGCGTCACCACGTTGCGCCTAATTTTCAGATTAGGTTTCTTCGTGTCATTATTCGGTGGACGTCTCTGAAAGTAGAAAGGTCCCATGAATTTAAACTTGGAATGATATGTTGGATAGATATGTTGCGTACACGCATAGAAGCATAGATTACATTTTTGATTTATGTCATTCGTGCCATCAAATTAGATTCACTTTTCTCTTCTTAAATGGCATAGCTCGTGAATGGTGGGTCTAGACTCTAGAAGCATGAAAATTTGCACAGCAGTTCCTTGTACTACGTAGGTGAGCAACTGAGCACTAACAAAGATTTTTTAACATCCCATAAAGGGATAAAATAGGAGCTGAAAGTTTGTATGGAAACACGGTTATAATAATACAATAATTTGTAAGTATTGGTAACACTTTGTCTGGCTGTCTGGCGTAGGTTTAGTAAGAAAGTTCTTACTTCGGCTTTTTGAGCAAAATTTGGCGTTCCTCTACAGGAACTGTTTTTGGTGGGAATATAATACCAATTTAATAATTCTAAAATATATGTGGCTAGCGCAAATATTGTAAATGCAGTACCGGCATTGCTCGCCTGATCTTAGCCGCCCTGCGGTCATCTGGGTGCAGCAGCTGGAGGTATCTGGAGGTCGATACACTCGTGGTGTCCGGATATTCGTAACTCCCGTCCTGACACCAATGATAGATCCTAGCGTCCTTTACGAAGAGGACTGGATGGTAATAAAGGTCCAGCTCATCGAAGAGCGATGTCTCTTGATTCCACACGTGTAAGAACACTTTACTGAAGTCCTCGTCTACCAGCGTCACTATCCTCGTGGGTTCACCGTGAACTATTTTTGTCTTCGTCACTTCTATACATAATCCGACGATATTGAATAATTTGGGATCTCCGTAGACCTGATGTAAGGGAGTCAGAGACCATTCAAACTTAGGCGCATTACCGCACAATTTAACAACAGTTTTATTATTCAAAACTATCTCCTTCTCGTTCGGAATACTGGTGTAGCGTTTGTTAGAGGTTGTCAAAGAAAAATGGGTGATCATATAAGTTCTGTTGTGTTGTATGGTGTGCAGTTGATCGTCGCCGGGCTCGTTGTGGGTGTAGGCGACGGCGGTGATGTCCCCGGAGTTGTCGCGCAGGTCCATGTAGAAGTGCGCGTGTCTACTGTTGCCGTGTCTGAGGGATCTTATCGACACTGATGCTTTGATGGTCACATTTTCCAATTCGGAGTTGCTGTACTTTGATAGACGAGCTATTTTGACGATTCTCTGATTCATGTTGGCAACAAAGTCAGTCGCGCATTGCTCACCTCAGATGGATTCCTTGCAGAGTTAGCGACTGTAAGGTTCGCGAGTTGGTATCAATAATAATATAGGAAGGTGTTTGAAAACATGGCCGTGGTTTGAATAAAATTACTATAATAAAATAAAATATGAATATATCAAACTTACTCTAAAACATTTCAAGAACGACAGCTATCCAGATAATCTGGCAATTTTTGTATATTTAGTGATTTACTAGTATCATATCCTCCGTGATAATATTTAGAGTAAAATAAATGTATTAATAAATGCACTACACACGGTCTTTTTCGCGAATTACAAAATTTGTCTTTTATTATTGTCAGATTTTGAAAAAATTCTAAAAGAACTCAAAAAATTGGAACTTCGCGGGCTAGATGGGCGCTTTAGCCTTAATTGTAAATGTTAAAAAAATAATTACAAGTACTCAGACACATTGGTGAAATATATTTCAAATTCGAAATTGTAGATGATATCTGAAATAATTTCCGAACAAGAATATTAAATTTCTGAACGAAACCGGTTCACTCACAATGAATCATTTGAGGAACAACCTATCACTAGTTTATTAGTTTTGTTTAAACCACGCCATTATTTTCCACCCTGTATTTTATAGATAAATTATTACACTTATTCACAGAGTAGGTAAGTACCTAGGTATTATTGTTGTTATTGTGTGTAGTTTGACCGTGTATTATTCACTGTCAGCGCCCGACTTATGGGGTATCGTCGATTCACTTCACAGTTTTGTTTTAGCTAACTCACTCCTTATCCTACACAGACTTTCCTATTACTTCGGTTGGTAATCCATCTACTAATGTACAAATCAGAGAATATAACCACTGCGTAGGTACTCTGTGACTTAATGCTTGAACCACAGAGTATTATAATCACAAACCAAGAAGCTTGGATACAACGAGGATACAACCAATTCTATAATGGACTTATTGTCATACGTCAGTCGATGTCAAAATAAAAAAATATCGATGTTTATACTACAGTGGTTATAGAAATGTCAAATATAAAACAAAATATTATAGTAATAGGTAAATAAAAAACGCATGTCAAAGATATAATTGAGATGTAGTAGGTTGTTAGGATAAATACAAGTGTGTAACCTTAAATAAAGACAGTATAGAAACGACTTTGGTTGGTATAATTTGGCCCCTATACACACCACCTTACATGGCGACCCTGCCAGTAAGTGTCTTGTGTCGGCCGATCCCTTATACGGATTATATTCTCTTTGTTATACGGGGCAGTGAATGTAAGCAACCGAGACTGGAAACTGTCGAGATGTATTCTAAAAATAGAGTAGATCAAGCGCTTGGCGTGTGCAAATTCTACACCAGCAAATAACGAAATTTTGGAAAATGGGTGGCTCCAGTGTAATGTTAATTAGTTAATGTATTACTCTGCTGCCCCTGTAGGAGCTTTGTTTCGATCATACATAAATAGCCCGAAATCCTCAAAAAACCCACCAGTCACTAAAAACACAATATTTTGTTCGGAAGGGAGGTCTAAACTACGTCTAAGGTAATTAATCAATCAATCTCAAGTCTGGGAGTGATCGTGACATGTCATTATGTACTGGTATGACGTTCGGATGACATTTCCGAGATCGCTCTGAGATTTGAGATCGACTTATAAATGCGGTCCTAAGTTTTCAATTCGTTTGGTTTCGTTGGGGATATTACCAAGAATTACATAAAGTAATTCGGACTAGTACCTAGGGCAAGACACGCTACGCTTTCAAATCATTGACTGTTTAGATTTGAGCTGCTCAGTCCCGAGCTGATCTATCATCAAAACTGTTTTCCCTCAGGAACATGGAACTAGCATCTACATAATCAACTCACCACTCACCACGTGACACCACACTCAACTTCCACTCAATAAAACAACTTAGCTCACGAGTTTAGGTCCAGTTAGTCAAGTTACGTGATGCCTTACAACCGGTCTTCAATCAGCTGTAGGTCTTGTTTCTATGGCAATCAGCCCATACCAGCTATTTTTATCTCCCACTTTCCACCGGAGGGAAGTGGATATTTTTTTCTTCCAACTCCTCCTATTATTTCTTTCGATAAATTCGTGCGGGTTACACAATTTAACTTGTCCCCGGGACTCGTCGAGGGTCAAACCTTGACATCATTATTGGTCACCATTGTCGATCCTGGCTTACAGGAGTTAGAGTGGTGGGAGTGTGTGGCGGGACCAGTCCCATAATAAAAACAACTTATGTAATTTATAAACTATTTATTTCAACATCCTCTCCCCCCATCTCCGGGGTCGCCGCCTCCCCCCTCCTCGTCAGCATATCCGTCAGCTCGTCAAGCGTCATCAGCTGCACCGACTTGTCACTGTCACACGTGCTCCGGTACACTTCGTACCGGGCCGGCTTGTCTATGGCCGACTTGCCACACACTATGATGTATGGGTATCCAACCCTGAAACAATTACGCCATAAGAGGTTAAACAATTACATTGTGTCGTTGCAATTTGAACTTTAATTGCATGGAGTTAAAGTACAATTTGCAGTGGTAAGTATGCAATGTATAAGTCAGTCTCTAATTTTTTTTTTTTTTTTTTTATAAAGATTACTAGCCATGTGTGTTTATCACATTACTAGTATTCCCTTTAGCCCCTCCAACTAAGCTAATGCTTGTGCTAGAAGTGGGCCCACGTCAATAGTCTAATGGCCAGTATGGGGATCGAGCCCGGAACCTCTCAGCTACGGGGACGGCCCCTCTAACCACTAGGCTATTGACGCTTCAAATAAGCATATTATTGTGTCAATGCAATTTTAACTATGCTACTATAACTTTAAAGTACAATTTTCAGTGGCAAATTTATAGTGGACGACTTTAGTCCACTGATAGTCAGCACCTATCAATGATATCACAAAACACCAATTAAGAACATTGTGTCGTTGCTATTTAAACTTTAATCTAATAAATTTGAAGTACAATTTGCAATAAAAATGATTTCCTTATACCTGTCAGCCATCATGAGTCGTTTCCCAATAGTGAGGTTGTGTCTGTCATCTAGTATGACGTCCTCCGCGTCGCCCAGCGCGTGGGCGACGCGCTCTCCAACGCCGCGGACGCGGTCCCACCCGTGGGCAGACCACTCGCGGGAGCCTTCCTGTGGGAAATAGATCATTTACCTAACCAAAAAAATGCTTTTTGAAGGAACGCTTCTATCCGTGCTAAGCGTCAGTAGCGTTACACGATACATATAGGTATACAGAGTGGCAGCTGCGGCGCGCTACGCTTTATACTATAAAGCTTCGCTTCTTTCGGGCGTCCCTAGACGGCACAGTTTTTTCATGGGTCAAAACTGCAACATGTGACGTATCGAGATGCGCGAAACGTCATTTCGACGTATTGCGAGTCGAATCGAGGGTCAGTCAGTAGCAGAGTTGGGTGCAATAAGCTGACCTTGGGTCCTATGACGATGGCGGTGTAGGGCGCGATCGCGCTCGGCCACCGCATCGCTGTCTCGCTCGACAACGCTTCCAAACTCGCCGCCAGCAACCTGGAAGCAAATTTAATAATTAACAATGATTACAAATACTGTATTTAATAATAATAAATAAATAAATATCGCCAGACGAACACAACAACAGTACGGTCTCGGACTAAGCAACGCTTGTACTATGGGCACCGTATAATGGACTGGGGGCTATGCCGGTGACACCCAGACTTGGGAAAATAATGAAAAGGTTTCCGAAATTTGCCCCGGCGGGAATCGAAACCGAAACCACCCGGTGCAGGGAGCCGAGCGGCCTACGCTCGAACCACTGCGCCAAGCGGTCGTCAAATAAGTAGGTATTAATGGGATAGAGTTGTAACTTGCCTGGTGATCCCGATCCCGTAGCAAGCCATGACGACCGGGCTCCCGGGCCCCGCGGCGGGCGCGTACTGCGCCGCCAGCGGGGCGCTGTACCTGGTGCCGAGTATGAACGTGTGGCCCACCTGGGGGCCCACTCACTTAGCTACATAAAACGCAATAGAAACGCAAGTGCTCCGATTTTGTGTAGCCAAAATATGACGTAGAAGGGGGTGGAGGGTACCGAGAAGCCAAGATATGACGCTCTACGAGAATTAAATCAATCGATCTGGCAAAACTGGGAAAAAAAGAGCTGGCGCTCGAATGCATGAACCAAATCAGACGCTACCAGAGTACGAAATTTTTGGCTCAAGCGATCTGTTAGGAGGCCGACCCTGTGTGTCTTTTAAAAAAAAACAAACAACTTTTTCACTGCACTTATTTATTGAAGAAAAATTATATTATAATGAATAACACTGACTCCCGAATTTCCCAGTTACTGTAGTGAACTCCGCGAGGTCTAAAATCTGACTGACTGTATGAACAATAAAATTTCACTAAATAACGTAAAGTGGCAAAACTGCTGAATTGTATATAGGATAAAACAGCGTCACGCGCTACTATGCTGAGTGAGCTTTAAATGCATACAAATAAGGGTTATAACAGATCGACAAGAAACGCTTGCGTGTGCGATTCTATTGCGTTTACAGTAGCTAACAGAGTTGGGGCCCTGGAGGAGACCGCACTGTGGTGGGCTATTATAGATCCACCGGGGCAGTACCACACTCACACAGAACACCATCGGCATAGAGTAGTGAACTATTGTAGCTGCGTTATGGACAATCAGTGAAGGAACCGGAAGCCCAAATCGCCCTCCCTCCAAATCCCACTCCTCTTCAGGCAGGCAACGTGCGAGCTCTGCCTTTAGTATTGCAAGCATCTATGGGCCATGTTAACTGCTTAACACTAGGCAGGCCATTCGTTTATGCACTTAAACGACTTTATTGTATAACTAGCTGAGCCCGCGACTTCGTCCGCGTGGAATTTAACTTAAAGCCGAAGCCCGCTCCCGAGTTCTGAGCCCGCGGACCCATTTTCATTAAGTTTGTATTTCTAAAATAAAAGTGGTTATAACATCAGCTATCTACCAGTGAAAGTCCCGTCAAAATCGGTCCAGCCGTTGCGGAGATTACCCGGAACAAACACACAGACAGACAGACAAAAAAAAATTAAATCGCGTTTTTGTTATAGGTGTCGTATGTACTTTCATATGCATTTAGTGAAAAGGTGTTATTTTGATATTACAAACAGACACTACAATTTTATTTATTTGTATAGAAAAAAAGGTTCAAGAGGGGGGCACTACCTTGTTTTTTTTGTAAACTGTGCCCAGACGGGACTCGAGCCCGCGACCACACCTGCACGACTAAACCATAATTATGACTATCTAAATATATATAACTCAAAGGTGACTGACTGACTGACATAGTGATCTATCAACGCACAGCCCAAACCACTGGACGGATCGGGCTGAAATTTGGCATGCAGGTAGATGTTATGACGTAGGTATCCGCTAAGAAAGGATTTTGATTAATTCTACCCCCAAGGGGATAAAATAGGGGATGAAAGTTTGTATTAACTTTGTCAATTAAATTCCACGCGGACGAAGTCGCGAGCTCAGCTAGTTATCTATATTTACCTCAATACTGTTAGTGAGTATCATGTCGGCCCCGCAGCGGGAGCAGGCGCCCCCCTCCCCGGCGGAGGAGTGCCGGCAGGCGCGGCACGCGGCCAGCCGGTCCTCCCCCGCCGGCGCCGCCAGCTGCCACTCGTGGGACTCGGACCCGCCCATGTGGCCCACCGGTGCCGCCACTTACCATTCAACACATTATTAATTAAGGCGTCAATAGCCTAGTGGTTAGAGAGGCTGCAGGTTCTAGGTTCGATTGACGGTTGACTCTTGGATAGCTATGACAGCCTCTCTATCCGACCTCGTGACAATTTGTGTATGTAGTGATGCAAATGACACTGACACTGACATTAGCGAAGTGACAGATAACGTCAATCTAATGCAATCACGATGAAAGTCATATTTTAAAAAAAGTGAAGTGACCTCTGTCGAGCCGTTTTATTTCTACCCTCGGGCAAATTGAAGATTCATAAAACATCAATGTATCTTACTAACTGCCCCTTAGGGTCAAATTCAATTCAAATTCAAATCCCAGCAGTAGACGAAGCGCTCTCGTCCGTGCTTCGAAGGGCACGATAAGCCGTCGGGCCCGACTTTTGCAGTCGTTAAGCCATATCGCGGGGCTTCGGGCTGAAAAATCCGACACCAAAGTCGGCCATAAACTAACAACCTCTCGATTTAGACAGGCCTGCCATGGTGTATAGGTGTAGGTATAGAAGGTGTATAGGACGTGTATGGGAGGTGTATGTAAGGTGTAGTATGGGGGGTGTATTGGCAGTGTATATGAGGTGTATGTGAGGTGTATGGGAGGTGTATGGGAGGTGTATGTGAGGTGTATGGGAGGTGTATGGGAGGTGTATGTGAGGTGTATGTGAGGTGTATGGGAGGTGTATGGGAGGTGTATGGGAGGTGTATGTGAGGTGTATGTGAGGTGTATGGGAGGTGTATGGGAGGTGTATGGGAGGTGTATGTGAGGTGTATGTGAGGTGTATGTGAGGTGTATGGGAGGTGTATGTGAGGTGTATGGGAGGTGTATGGGAGGTGTATGGGAGGTGTATGGGAGGTGTATGGGAGGTGTATGGGAGGTGTATGGGAGGTGTATGGGAGGTGTATGGGAGGTGTATGGGAGGTGTATGGGAGGTGTATGGGAGGTGTATGGGAGGTGTATGGGAGGTGTATGTGAGGTGTATGGGAGGTGTATGTGAGGTGTATGGGAGGTGTATGTGAGGTGTATGGGAGGTGTATGGGAGGTGTATGTGAGGTGTATGGGAGGTGTATGGGAGGTGTATGTGAGGTGTATGGGAGGTGTATGGGAGGTGTATGGGAGGTGTATGGGAGGTGTATGGGAGGAGTATGGGAGGTGTATGTGAGGTGTATGGGAGGTGTATGGGAGGTGTATGTGAGGTGTATGGGAGGTGTATGTGAGGTGTATGGGAGGTGTATGGGAGGTGTATGGGAGGTGTATGGGAGGTGTATGGGAGGTGTATGGGAGGTGTATGGGAGGTGTATGGGAGGTGTATGGGAGGTGTATGGGAGGTGTATGGGAGGTGTATGGGAGGTGTATGGGAGGTGTATGGGAGGTGTATGGGAGGTGTATGTGAGGTGTATGGGAGGTGTATGTGAGGTGTATGTGAGGTGTATGGGAGGTGTATGGGAGGTGTATAGGTGTAGTCGGGAGTCTCACCGCGGTGCACGGGCAGCGCCAGCCGGCGGAACAGCTGCCGGTAGGCGGCGCTGACGGCGCGGTACTCGGCGGCGGCGCTCTGCTCGTCGGCGTGCGCGCCGTACGCGTCCATCATGGTGAACTCGCGCGCGCGCAGCAGCCCGTGCTTCGGACGATGTTCGTCGCGGTATTTGTTACTTATCTGTTACAAAAGAAGAACAATGCCGTCTAGGGACGCCCGAAAAAAGCGAAGCTTTATAGTATAAAGTGGGAACAAAGTTTTAGCAAAAATAATGAAAACCGGCCCCGCACACTGACATGAGTGGGAGAGAAATTGAAAGCCACGCGCTGAGTAACGGATGTTCAAGCGCGCCGCAGCTGCCTCTCTGTATACCTATATATATCGTGTAACGCTTCTGACGCTTAGCACGGATAGAGTGGCCGCGCGGTTAGCGCTAGGATTTTATTTTGTGTATTCACACGTTCCGTTTTGTTAGTGGCAAATATTGTTAAAAAAGAATTCTTTTTATTCCTAAAACAATAATATTATAGATTCAAAACCGTCTCTGAAAATTTGGCCAGTTATTCAGAAGTAACCCTGTATAATACAAGTATAGACACCAAAGCAAGGTGTTACTGTAACTATTGTCCCTTATTGAGTATTAATGGTATCTAATGTAAGGTAATTAAAGCAGTAAATACCTGATATAATAGTAATGGCAACTGTTTGTAGGACAGGGGGGCCACGTCGGCCAGCAGGTCAGCTATGGCCTCCTCGTGGGTCTGGAAAACAAATAAATAAATAATGAGTTTTATTAAGAAAACCACAGTGATAAAAATTGGGGTAAAAGGTGGAGACAAATTTAAATTACCGCCTGACGCAGTGGTTCGAGCGTAGGCCGCTCGGTTCACTGCGTATGGTAGTTGCGGGTTCGATTCCCGCCGATGAGCGAATTATTATAGTGGCGTCGCGACGCTCTTATTTCTATAGTGGCGTCGCAACGCTCTTATTTCTATAGTGGCGTCGCGACGCTCTTATTTCTATAGTGGCGTCGCGACGCTCTTATTTCTATAGTGGCGTCGCAACGCTCTTATTTCTATAGTGGCGTCGCAACGCTCTTATTTCTATAGTGGCGTCGCGACGCTCTTATTTCTATAGTGGCGTCGCAACGCTCTTATTTCTATAGTGGCGTCGCAAAATCCTTCCTTAGTAGTCACTTGCGGTATAACAGGTAACTACTGACACGACTGACGGTTCTAACATTTGCGGTTTGAGCTGTGTGCTTGTGATTAGTATCAAAATATGTGATATAATTAGCTGTATAATTTCATTGTATTGACTTAGAAGCTTAAATTGTTGACACCTCCAAGAGACCATAGCATTTGGTATATGTATTAATTTCAACTTGATAACTCCATCCGTTCGTGAGAAAAACCGTCTTGACTGACAGAAAGACAGAAAACAAAATGATCCTATAAGTTAAGGGTTCAATTTTCATTTTGAGGGTTGGAACCATAAAAATAGATATAGTCTATTAATATGAGCATAGCCCGCTTGACTGTTGTGGTAGGTTTATTACTTATAGGTACAAGGATAAATCAGGTATTATTATTATGTAATTAACCCCCCCCCTCGCCTGATTACTGCCATCATTCCCACACCCTTGTACAGTTCCCCTAGTAATAACATACCATAAAGCATTGCCCATGGAGTTTGGGGCAGTATTATTTATTCTAGCAACATTGGCAAATATTCATGACAAAACAAAATATGAGATTATAAATCTAGACACTTACAGCTACAGTTTTATGTTCACTTACCGGCGCCAGTAAATATTCCTTCCTATGTCGATCCTCAAGCGTCATCAGCTCGGCCCCCACATCCTGAAGTCTGCCCGTCTTCTCCCACAGACCTGCCGAGGTCAGGGCCGGCAGAGACATCCTCTGGCCCCCGGCCGCTTCTATACATGTTCTGATCTGTGCTTCCAGCTTGTCGAGAGCTCGTCTCGCGAGCGGCAAGATTGTGAACAGACCAGAGCTTGTGGGGCGGATTAACCCACATTCCAATAGTAGCTGTGGCATATAAAACTATGTTAGAAGTCCTCCCGTGTTGATTTAAAACTTAATGGAAAATAAATCCAACTTACCTTTTGACTTTTACAAGTTATTTCAGTATTCTTTATCTTGGCGTTCTTGGGAATGGTGACGACCGGCTGGAACAGCCGCGATAGGTACCGCATTGTGTTATTATTTATTGATTTTAGAGGGTTTATATATTTTTTGCAGGTTAGAAATCAGCTGGTAGTTCTGAGATGTTTGCTGTCAAATGTCATATAACGACAGAATTACGTTTGGTTTTCTACTCTGAACAATAAATATAATTTATTATTCCATCTTGTGTACGTTTTTATATGTATTTCTTTCACCACATAGTGTTTATAAGTCTGCGCTTTCACCTTATAAAGTAACTAAATCCATTCCTTGCCTATTGGATTTGTGAATTTATATTTGTATCGTGTAGTAACAAAACGCAAAAATCCAGCTACCAAATAGAATACTATCCCGCTACTACTGCCATCTTTTGTTGCGATAGATAAACCAACCATCATGGAGCCGTGCATGGAACCCTGAGCTGGAACCAATCGAACCAACTTGGATGGAATCCCTTATAACTCTGTCGATGATGGATTGAACCAACCAAGGTATGTAAACACTACGTGAACCAACAAAACCGCATAATTTTTGTTTTGATTGGTTCTCCTAATGAGTACCTATTAAATTACTAAAAAATAGTTTATTAATCAGAAATTTTAATGAGCTTTTAACTTTTTCATCCAAGTTCATCACAGGTAGTTTTAGCCTAGCTAAGAGCGTTTGGCCAAAAGATGGTCTCGGGTTTGATTAAAACGGAAACGGATATGATAATTTCTTCATCCCAGGTCTGGGTGTTAGTCCATTAGCTCCGAAATGACCCCGCAAATCTCTAAAAGCACGAGTCACTAACCCACACATCCTAAATATAGCGAATCGCGTTTTATTCAGTTGCGTTGACGCGCGCCGTTAAACAACGCCGATAAGTGACGCGGCGTCATCTCCGCTTGCGGGGGCTGCGCCGCGAGCACGTTGCTTGAGCGGGAGCGGGAGCGGGCGTGATTAAATCACGACGGCAAAACTAAATTGCTCACTAGATGTCGCTTTGATGGGTTGTGCTGTCGTTAGCTCTCACTTCACTTCTGTCAGTGTCACTGAGAACGTGATTTATTTTTATGTTTCGTACCCAAATATTTATTTATTTATTTTCAAATTCAAATATTTATTTATTTATTTATTTTCTCAATACATACAATATAAGTACACATATATTATTGTATTGTAATATCGGCTTCCAGCGACTTCTAAATATTACAACTCTGTGGCTTCCAGTCTCAGGGAGCGGTTGTCGTCTGCACTCAGAGACAATTACTTATAACTGTACCTACTAAAAATAAACTCGTCATGATTATGTTTCAACAACCCGTTGCCTTGTAATCAATAACAGGCAGATGTCAACAATCTGTCAGATACATTTTATTTTTTAATAGTTTTACTGTCTACTTATAGCATATTAAAACTATGAAAGCGCTATCAATACACCTAACAATGATAACAACATTTATCATTTCTTTAAAAAAGAAACATTCTATTATTAGGGTTTACCTGTTAAAATACTAGCCCGCTACCGCCCGTTAATATGTCCGCACCCTCCGCTTATCATGTTCACAGGTCATTTAGCGGCGGCCATTCCGCGGCGCGACAAAATGTCCGCTAATGGAAAACGGCGGGAAACGACAAAACACGGCCATAATTGTTAATTACGATGTAATCCGCTCGTGTGGGCGGTGGGTGGCGACGTTGGCGAGATTTGACTTTAGATAGGTACCTACCAAATTAAACCGTGGCACGTCGTATATACACCCGTGTGTACATGAATTGACAGGACGCTATAATGTCACTTTAGTAGAAATATAACAATTTTGGTTCAAATTAATCGAATAGTGACATTTCGACGATCGCTTGGTGCAGTGGTTTGAGCGTAGGCCGCTCCGCTCACTGCACCGGGTGGTTGCGGGTTCGATTCCTGCCGGGGCAAATTTCAGAAATGGCCTTTTTTCGTAATTTGCCCAGGTCTGGGTGTCACCGGGATCGCCCCCAGACCATTGTACGGTACACATAGTGCAAGCGTTTTTTAGTTTGGGATCGTACAGCGCCTCTGTCTGTCACCCCAGGAACTAACAATTTGCTAGTGTTCATTTTTTTATCAAAGCAATTTGTTCTACAAATTTCTTACTACTTTTTCAGCTACTACTGAACGCATTAAACTCATTGTAAAGCTACTATGAGGGTAAGTATCTTATGAATATATCTGTCTTGTAATTAATTAATTAAAGTCCGCCTCCACCATCCATCACGGCGATCCTTCAAGCGCGGGGCAGTTGTGATTAATCGGACAGATGGCGCTGTACGCAGCTGCAGATTAGCTGCAACGCTTAGGTTTAGGCTTCATACCTGATTAATTGATAAACATGTAGGTAACATTTTGTGTTATAATATAACCAACATTTCGGCTGTTCCCAGGTAGCGGTACAATTAAAATAAACAGATAATATTCGGTGTGTATGAGTGTAATGGAACCTCTAATCTATACAAATAAATAAAATTGGAGTGTCTGTTTGTAATATCAAAATAAATCCCTTTTCACTAAATGCATATGAAAGTACATACGAGACATTTAGCAAAAACGCGATTTAAAAAAAAATTGTCTGTCTGTCTGTCTGTGTGTTTGTTCCGGGTAATCTCCGAAACGGCTGGACCGATTTTGACGGGACTTTCACTGGCATGGACTTTTCACTGGCTCAGATAGTTATATATATAAATAACTGCATATTTTATGTCGCAAGCAAACACGCGAACTCAATAACAAAGTAACGCCAGCAGAACAAATGGCGTATAAACGTAGATAATCCGCGCCGTCGCGTGCTAGTGATTTACATCGCTCAATCGCTTTGTTAGCGTCAAGATATTATGGTGCCATAGTATTAAGCATTAGTATCGGTGCATATTTTACATTTTCCGATAGTTTTTTTACTCTGTATTTTGTGGGTTCGCTTCGGAGTGCAGACTTTCATATTATTATACATACATACAAAGTACTCTGTGGTGCAGACTTCCCTGGGCTTTAATACCATATACGACCATTTTATAAGGATAGTGTTTACGTCTATGCTTCTTATATCATACACATATGATCGTTGAAAATAAGGATGATAAAGTTAAATCCATTTCTCGCCCCATTTTTCAACACGAGTGGACGTTTCTTTCGGTGACATTGTATTACACGGTTGACAGCAATGCCAAGCAATGCTCGTTGTGTGCGCGGGAAAAATTGTGCAACTGTCAATGTCAGAAGGCGCGCCCAACGGAGCGCGGGAAATTGTGCGGAGGATATAAATTCTTGTTTCTGATAGCAGATCGAATGTTTAGAAATCTGATTGTTTTACTGAAGGCGTAACGAATCCTTTTTGAAATAAGGGGTGTGTGTCCAGTATAATAGGCTCGCCTCTATAGGTATATACCTAGGACAATAATACCATCTGCGAAATGTAGGTACCCTGTCAATTCAGAGTTTTTTTTTTTTTTTTTTTTTTTCTTTTTTCTAACACAACTCCCGCGCTAGCACAGAATAAATTAGTCAGACCTATAAATTAGTATTTTTTTATATCAAAGGGCATAAAATATTCGAGACAAAGCGTTGAAAATAATTTGAATTGTGGTCGCGTGGGATATTAATTCGTGTCGTATGCGGTGGGCACCGCGGAGCGCGCGAATAAGAGGAGTTTTTCCGTAATCTGTGGGACAATTTGTGAGGCGTGTTTCCATTATAGGGCCATTAAGCAAGCAGCAATGTTTTTCGCCAGGTAAGCTGATTCAATTGCATCAAGGTACAATATTTTTTTATACTTACCTATGTAGAAGATAGACGACTAGACTCTTCAAACCCTGTAACGGCATATAAACTGCCTTAAAAACGATTTATATACTTTGGTCTAGTTGACGTAGAAGGGTGTCGGAGAAATTGTTTTACGATCATGTTTTTTGATTAGTCAGCAAATAGCACATTACCGGGCTTGTAACACTCGGTCAAACAACAAGAAGAAGAATGTGATTTCATTAGTCTCACGGTATAATTAATTTAATTGGATTAAAGCAACGTTGACAATAGCGAGGCACGATAATTTGCCCCCCACCAGACACCGACCTCGCCGGCGAGGTCGACGAACCCCCGCTTCCGCTAGAAGGTGCGTCTACTTACCTAGACGCACCTTGGCACCCGACAAGCCCGCTGAGTTTCTTGCCGGATCTTCTCAGTCGAGGTCGCGTTCCGATCCGGTGGTAGATTTACCCTCGCCACCTCTCCTGGCAGCGGCCCAAGCCGAGGTCGTGTCCCTTGTGGCGCCCTTGAGCTAGCTGCCCCCCTGCCCCTCTGGCTGGAGCGCACTTGCGCTCGCCCTCTGTCCGGGTGAAGTTGTTATGGCCACTCTGGCCAACAACATATAGTCAATTCAAAAAAAAAAAAAAAAAAAAAAAAACGATAATTTGTTGCCCACGACATTTAGCCGTGCAATGCGAACGTACACCCCGCATGTTCCCAAATTAAAAACATATTTTAAAAAGTTTACATCCGCGCTTCACCGCTTCCCGCGCAATTACGCGCGTCGCCCGCATTGTTTAGAAAAGGTAAAAACCAACATGGCGACACGTGAGCCGCCTCTAAACTGCCCAGTAATGCTTTGAAGGATAAAGGGAAATGTGTCCGAAATGTTTAACATAGGTAGCTACCTACCAGTACCTAGGTGCTTATAAGCACGACACATGGCAAGCGAGGGGTTGGTCAGTGTGAACTTTACAAATATATCAACCTTTCTGATGATGCCGATCAAGTTGGCTTGAACGATAGGTACCTTCTAGGGAGGGAATCGTCTCATCTCCCAGATATACAAGTTATAGTCTCTGAAACCAGTTTATTTTGAAATACTAGGTAGCAATGTCAGTTTATTACATTACTAGTATTCCAGTTAACTCCTTCGGCTAACCTAAAAATATTCGGTGACTCCATAATTTGTGGATTTCAGTCAAATCCATTATAGATAGGTATTTCAATATTATACTTACCTTTCTCCTGGCGGTGACATGACATCGTATGGATTTGAGTCGGGTTTAACCTTTGCCTATTTATCGAACGGTTTAACTAAGTACCGGTGCTGTTACAGAGCTTACATTAATTCCCATTGGCTTGTGGCTTTTACGTCGCTTTGTTCTTTGTTTCCTATTCTACGAGCACATACTTCTAAATACTTCTACGAGTTAGTTTACGCTTTACCTAAATCATATTTTTTGGAGACAAAATGTCAAATTGTTTTTAATACGGAGGGTAGTCTGATGAACTTCTGCTGGTAGCCGGTACTTTTATATACTTTTCATTACTCATACTCTGAAAGTAGGTCTGAAGTTGCCTGAGGAGCGGGTTGAAAGTAATACTTTTCCGGCCCGGGAGAATTGCTTTCAACTGACAGCTGTCAAGTTATAAAAAAAAACTAGTTCCATTTTCACATTTCTATGGAAACATGTTCAAACTTTTTCTACAGTCACTCAATTACAGCACGATGTAAAATTGAAATAACATAAAGTTAAGTATTAATTATAGAATGTATATTTTTAAATGACTTAATTATAATTTAGTTTCAACAATTTCTTTAAAATAACATAGATTTAGGCAAAATATTTAAAGATGAAAATGAAAAATAATGAAGTTGGCCGGCCAACGAAAAAAAACAAAATAGGCGGCAATCCGATCTTTTTTTTTCGAGTTGTAGAGTATTGTTCATACTTCCTTGTATTATTTCTTTAGCCAATTCCTGTTTTTATTTTTACTTTCCTTCTATTCGTAATGAAAAGCACAGTGCTTACCTCGGGTGAAAGACTTATTTTGTCCCTCGAACTATTTGTCCCAAACCCCGTCTCGGGACTAAATAAGTCACTTTCACCACTCGTGTAACAATGTACTATTAAGTGACAACTATAATAATGGCGCTAGTGTGGAACTTACTTCGGATAACTTGTAACCGTCATTTGGCCCAGTACCTAGGTGCATAGTGTTTTGCAATAATCAATAAACAATGGCGACGAATCTGTAAAGCTCGAGGAAAATGGCGAAGCAAGTCATGACGGCCACCAATCTCATTTTATCTTGAATTTACTTAGTAACATCTTAATTAATAAAACCTATTTCTCTCGTGATCTCATCTAGTGCGTTCAAAGTAAACCTCCAACTCCCAAAACTCATTAGCGCCGCCATTACGCCTGACATTGGCCATTAGGTAAACCTACCTAAAACCTACATGTGTACAGAAGTCCAGGTTTTTTAAGAAAAAAAACTTCATAATAATAATTGTAAACCATTTATTAAATGTTTGTTCAATTTGAATGACGCGACCACACCGACGGGCGGCCAGCGCGCCTCTGCGTCGGTAAAATATAATAAATATATTATTAGAAGCGATGAAACTCTCCGTTACATTATAATAATTCCTCTTCCCCATTAAAAAACTACAGTGACTAGTATTTTTACGAATAAACGAGGCGACTTGACCGATAGAATGAGAAGAATGGATGAAGAAAGAGAAGAATGTCGATTAATAATCTTTAAAAGTAGGTAGTTTATAATTTCCATATTATATAGAGTCTTTACAAGCGTTGCCATCTGATGATTCATTTTATTTTATATTCAATGACCGCTGTTTTCTCACTGCTAAATTAAGAGTGAAAAGGCTCCTTTTCTTGACTAATAATTTAGGTTAAATCAATATTTAGCCGTCAGATAGGCGATAATCATAATTATCAAAATTTTACCTTCAGTTAGGCGTTCGTCAAATTCGTTAAAATAACAAAACTTCATCAAACGGTCACTTCGCCACCGTAGACTAGTCAAAATGTAAGAAGATATAGTAAAAAATCTATACATTCCGTCAATGCGTCACAAATCACAAACTACTCGCCTAATTAGTTATGTATAAATAAGTAAATAGATTGATGAGCTTACGTTATACAAATTCGTGGGGCACTTTTGTTATGGTTTTTTAGATATTCAATCACTAAATGAGAATTTGCGGACTCAAGTTTTAAAAAAAAAAATACAACGATGGAAACTTGATTTTTAAGTTTACCATTACATTTTAAAGTAATAAAAAATATACTAAGAGCGTAAGAATAGTTTGATAGGTAGTTTTATAACTAGACCCAGTTTTTTATATACGACTCGATATCAATGGGTTGTCCTGGCACTTTGTTGTAAGTAGCATTCAACCACAACTGCTAAGTTAAGAGTATTTTTTAGATAAAACTTGAGTCCACCAACCCGCGAATCAAAGGAGTATAGTTTTTAATTTCAAAAATCGAAAAATTCAAACGACAGAAAGAGATAGACATACCCTAGTATCTAATCCTTACTAAGATTTATTCGGTACATATGAAAAACATATACGAGATATTATAAGTAACAATTCTTACAGCTAACAAAATATTTACATGTTTTATAGTAACAACCATTTTCGCTTTTTATGACACATTTGCCTAGATACCCCTTATCACACGCAGGTGTGATGAATTATCAAGGTTTCAATTTTTTTATTCAAAATTAATAACTTGGCATAAGGTGTTTTAAAAAGCGAAAGAAAAATAAAAACATTTCTACTTTAAAAAAAACAAAATGACTAATTTAACATTTTTCTGTCGTGACTAGACTAATTCAATTTACTTATGTAAAACTAAATACAAAAAATACTTTAGACTTTTAATAATGATAAGTACTCGGTCACTTTACAGAGTACCTACCAAGTCTCATTCGGAAAGAAAACAAGAAAAGAAAAATCCTTTTTATATTTTTCCCTAGACTTCATTCGAAGTCCTCTTTCCAAATAAGACTAAGTAGAATTCCAAATAACTCTGGACAATGATGACTGTTTTCGACACATGTCTACGAAATCCCATAATTGACTATCTTAAGTAATGCAATTCTTCATTATTATCGCGGCAACACTCTGTGATAGCTATGAATGCGACCTTAAACTGTCAGAAGTCGGCTCTGAATATTTTATAAACCTAAAAATGTGCCGAAAGAGTCACCAAAACGTGTTCCGAAGTTAACTAAAATGGAATAAAATCAAGTGTGATATTGATATTGTCACACATTAGGCACTCTCCGTACATGACACATTGTACTGGGGTTATATCACTACTGAACACTTCGACTACGATGAGAGAACTATTATATACTCTCGGATATTACAAAAAAGATGCACTTTTTCAGACCAGTTTCCTGTAGACTTGATATCGTTGCTTGTTACTATAAAAAAGGCGGGAAAATTGACAGATCAAATGACACTTCAAAGAATATGGCGTGAAAATGAAACAGTTCAGATACTTTAAATAATCGGTTTTTATATATAATCTAAATAAGTGCCCTTTACAATATTTAAACAAAATCTAGTGCATCCCAGCTTATCGGGATATTTAAATAAAAATTACACGGGTCGCTAAACTCTGACCAAAAAATGATGATCATTTAACACATTCCGCGTTTATAAAGTTGTTGTCATGTTGCCGAGACAACACTCGATAGCAAAGTGTAGCAATTTTACGTTCCTATTATTGACTACTTTCATCAACGTTTATACAGAGCCAGACGTGTAATGTGTAAAAGAATCATCAATCCATGAGTCGAGTGAAATTCTCAGTCTATTATTATTCATCAAGGAAGACATTATACAGATACTTAAATTACTTTGTACTACTACGAAACGGGATTCCTACGTTCATTGTAAGTATATATTGTTATAAGTATCTACCTACTACAGATCACTAAATCGTGAAAAACTTTCTCAATCACATTTTCAACGGGAAAATAAATGGTACAAAAAATATTTTTTCTTTAAGTATATTTTTTCCAACTAATTGAACTTTTGGTCCGTACTCTAAAAAGATTTTTACTATTTTCAAAGCAATAAAAACAAACTATTAAGGCACAATGAGATTGTGTCTCGAGTGTCTCTCTGTTGATATGACGATTCTAAAACTACAATTCAATAAAAAAATCTATACGCTACGAGATCGAAAAAGCTCCCAAGTATGTTTTACATCACAATCCAATTTTCAACTAAAACCGGAAACAATAATCACCGTTTTGAAATATTTAGCACTGTTCGTCCATATTATCAGTCGAGTGATAGTTAACACAACACTTAATTGCTGCCACGACAACACTATTGTTGTGGGAGCAATAAAGTGCACTCGTTTAAAAAAAATATATTTCAAAAGTGAATTGTTAGTAGTGCGGGGTGTCAAAACGATAACCATTTAAATTTCGAATAATTTTCGAGTTTACAGTTTACCATAAGTATCTAACGTTTCGCATCTTTCTCTTTACTTCAGAAAATCAACACTAGCCAACGCAGGGACAAAACTACGCGAAAAAAATCGAGGCTTACTGTTTATACGTAACTTACTTTTATCGCATATCTTTGTCCTCTTCTGCTGGGCACTCGTTAAGTCTAGGTAAAAAAATATACAAAACGTTAAGGTTCTCGTGAACCGTGAAATCGCATACACAAAACCCGTCAGTGTCCCAAATTTGAATCGACCATTCAGCTAATCTACGTTCGACAAAAACCCAGCACCCTTCGTACGACTATTAGCTACAACTAATTACTGGGATGCACTTTACTGGAGATGGACATGGGCTAGTAAATAATAAAAACTAAGCAAGTATTTTCAACTGCTTCGGTTCATGAATGACAATACTGATTTTTGTACATAGTCGGTACCACGTTAGCGGAGCAATCAACTGTAATAACAACACTTCAAATGACCTCCACACCCTTTTTAATCAGAAAATAGTACGATTAGAGTATTTTTTTTATTTTAATTTCAGCATAATGTATCTTCCACGATAAGGAATCAAGTGATACATAACCAGGTATTAAATAAATGAGATTCTTTTCAAATTACAGGTGTTTGCTTCACTTGACTAAAATCTGTAACCATGCCCTCGTATAGAACTAACCTATAAAACTTAAAATTCCAATCTGCTGTCAATTTTAAATAAAGATCGTTATTTTTGTTTTAGTCAATATTGAATTAAGAATGAAATTTTGTAATGTAGCCGTTGGTGGCGCCATCTTTGTTAACATTGACGTCAGATTGGACTTCAGTATTGTCTCACCGTTTACTAGAAAAAGAAATGTATGAAGTCTTGCATCTTCAGTGTCCCCTGAGGCGGCGCCGCGACGACACCGAGGCATGCACACTCCACCGCTACACACCTCCTTATGACGTCATGCATCTATGTCCAACATCTCTCTGGATCTCCATACATTACTAACATCTACACGCATTTAGTTGAGCTTAACCAAATGTTAAGTTTAGTCAGTGCACAGAACTTAAAATTTAGTTAAAATCATAATACCTAATACGTGTAAATGAGAAACTACTGACTTGAAGTATATAAAAAATCGACTAAGAAAACTTACTGGCGCCCAACGTGGGACCAAAAGCTCTATGTCTACGAGACCAATAGTCAAAAATTAACAAAATTTTACCAAAATGTCTAACTTAAAAGCGGAATAAATGAAAATACAGCTGTGTGTTACCATTTTTATTATTTCTCTCTAAAACTTGTCACTAAGTGAAGATGAACCATAATATCAATGGCTGAAGGAGGCGCGCGGCCGGCGCGGGCACTACAGCGACCACTAGCTAGAGCCGCTGGGACCCGATTATAGCTTAAAACACCACTCTTTTACATGAAAAGGCGTTAATCTACGTTTAAATAATACAAACATTCATTACAGTACTCTTTGCTGCAAAGCTGATTGTAGACTGGTAGTAAAAACGCTACGCATCTACAGATACCCAAACCCAACCGTTAACTACGGGGCACCTCTCATCATACACAATAATCAATTGGATTGCACATTATGACGGTTTCCCATGTTGGTTTATAGACGGCGCTAGTAACCTCAATCCTCATACAACTCTAATTTAATGAAAACTTTTTTATTTCTTATCAAATGTTAATAAGAATCACATGACGGATTTATTCAAACTGTGTAGGCTTCATAGATGGAATATGTTTTCAACAAGTGTTTACAGCGCCCTCCATTAACCAAAGAAGACCTGAATAGCCGGTGGATACGAAAAATTAAATAAAAACAGCCCATCACTAGTCTTCTATGTAAACTATATTATTAACTACCAATAAATAAAATGCAATAACTCGTTCAAAATATACATAAAGGAATGTAGACACATTGCTAAACGGAGTTGCGACGAATTACTCAAATCAAGAATACATTTCCACAAATGGCGTACTAGTAAACGGAGCGAGGGAAAAACAGCCAATAATATCATTCCATGTGAAAGTGATGTTTTTAGTGGGTTTTGGCTGTCCGCTTAGATGTACACCGTAAGTGAATATGCAGCTGAAGGGTCGATACACATAACTGAGAAAATAATGATAATTTTAGAACACTTTGTGTCTATCAAATTATTTATAGCTTGTGAAAGCCACGTGAATGACCCATACTACCGCCAAATTTCGTAAAGTTGTGTGTGGCGTGTTATCTTTAGAAGAAACCGTTATAAACATATTTTCCTACTGCCTTCCATCAAACAACAGACTTCAGAATATATTGTCTAGCCAAAATGATGTTTAATTAGAAACTTCAATTTATACAAAAGTATATATTTGAATATGCAAAAGAAAACACGCCAGCCCACTATCACCCGCCAAAAAAAAAAGTCTATGGCAACATGGCCGCACGCCTTCAAGCGTCGTCGGCGCGAACGCCCTACACAAAAATATTGCAAGTCGCATACTGTCGCTTAATTCAACAACGTGAACGATAATTACATAACGATTAACCGACGGACACATGTTTAGTCTGTGGTACAGCATAGTGACGTCTCTGAGTAGGTAGACGAATCAAAATGGCGGGTTGACAGAAGGATTCGACTGTAAGAAAATTTATGGCTTTGGGATAAAAAAAAATGCATGTAAGTTTTTCTTAAAGCGAGTATTTTCGTCTACCTTTATCGCATGTAGAGTAGATCCTCTAGTACGTTAGTCACGATGGTATAGCAGCCTAACCACGTCTCCTTCGTTAACCTTTTAAAATACAAGAATACCAACACACTACGATTACACAGATACCTATTATACAAAAATATTTGTATTTGTATGCAAGTGTGTATAATTATAATAAATCTAACATGATGCGCGCGCTGCCGTGCCCCTCCCTTAATATACTTAGCCCAGTGCAATTATTATTATTTTTTATTTCTTCATTTAGTACGGCGAGCAGTAGCTACGAGATTTTATAGGAAAGTAATACAGAAAAAAGAGGGGAAGTGATTAATCACTAGTATTCGTAGCATAAATACTCACAAATATTTTTCATACATTTAAAAATAAGGAATTGAAATAGCCCTTCTTTTCATAAGGTGTAGTAATTACGTATCTTGACATATTACAAGAGTACACCAGGCGCATCAAAGTCAAATGTTTTATTTTATTTATGCCCACGAGGCAAATTGACATTTTCACACAGAATACTGGGCTTAAGTACTGCACACCGCACTAATCAAATAATTATTTGAAGTAACTCTACCGACCCCGTGCATGCCGCAGCGCGCGCGTGCTGTAGTAATATTAATGTTATTGCTTTCGGTTAGTCATATTATTCATTATATGTATGTAAAACTTCAAAATGTCTACACTACACATCTACTCTAGCATTGCCATACATTTACAACACACAATATTATTTTTATATTATGTTTAACATTATACCAATCCAAAAATTGTATATTTTATGTATATCTTATTATTATTACATAATTAAGAATATAATATATATTTTTTCAAATGCGGTTTACATATCTTTTGGTCCAGTGGGCCTGGAGCTAACAAGCACATCACTAGTTTACCGTCCGCGTGCTATCATGGCGTGGTGTATGGCACATAACTACTGCGTCAAGCTTACGTTATCAATAGAAATTAACTACAACTAGGCAAGAATAAGTATTGAGCAAGATAAGACTCTGTATTTAAGGTTCCCGCCAAATTTTATAAAAAAAAAATATTACACAAAATGACTAGAGAGGAATGTATTGTTTATGGCAACGAAGTGATTAAAATAAAGATGGACACTAAATGACAATTGTTTTTCACATTGCACGTCACAAGTTGCCAACGAAAGCAACATTTGTTGCTAGTGACAGCTATAAAGTGGTACACTATTTTGTTTGAAATTGTCTGTTATTATGTTTAGGAAACATGATGCAATGTGTCAACGATCATCACTCAGTGTCCCAATTATAATAAATAGCGTCCTAGTTGGCAACGTTCCGTCTTATTATTGTCACATTCTTAAGCTAACTGGCATAATTGCTTTTTTGGCTAAATATCTCTTTTTTTCTAACCGTGCATCATCGCAGCGTCGACTCCTTGTTTCATTTGTTTCCAACAAAGCGTTGCCGGTGATTTATCCGAATAAGTTCACACGTAAACTATGGCGACGATATTTCCGGTATCGATCCACACGTTTTGGCGACGAGATCGCTTCACATTTTCCCGCCGCTTCTTAACTGCGACCTTTTCAATTCATAAATAACGATTGTTGAGCAAACACAAGTTATTTTGGCTAAATTTTGGCCTGTTTTTTTGGCAAAACATATGTTGTACCAGGAAGACCGTCGGTCTGAAGCGAAGCGTCTAAAGGTCTAAACTACGTGTCTACGTACAGTATATTTCTTTTAAAGCTTTTATCTTTAAAAGAAATACCTTTTAATAGCACGCATCACAACCAACGTGTGGCAAACGCCTTAAAGAATTGACAGTGAAAATATTTTGTATGGAAGATTAAGATTTTGTATCTTTTACGTATTCTTTCATGCCAACCATGCTAGTAGCGCGCACACTGAGGACTTTTCTATTGAGAAAAATATCTTCAGTGCGCGTGCGCCTCTCCGTGATCATAGTATCAGTTAGTCACGAGTGTCAAGACGCGTTTTTACACTACGGCGTAACACTATAATATACAACTGTTATCATGCCTCTTCAGAGCGTTGACTTATCGTACGTCCCACCCTCCTATACAGTTAGCAAAGAGGTTTAGTTGGCGCCCAACTTAGGGCTTAAATCAAACACTAAGGGCTACCAATTGATAAAAAATATTTAAGTATTAGTGCCATTGATGGGTCTACGCCCCAACCTAAATCACAGTTTCAAAGCCAAGGTTGGCAGCCCTGTGAACTAATTCTACTTGAACGTGCAAACTATCTAGATAGATGAAAAAAGGAAAACAAAAGACAAACCAAACCCAAAAGGAAGTCCCACGCTAAATAAAACACACAATTTAATTTCTAATATATATCAATGTAATGACACATCAGGTATTACTAAGTGCTCCATTACAACGGGCAAACTCCATCTAAATGTCTACTTGCTAAGCCTACAGCCGACGCCCGGAGGTAGATATAATTATACAAGCTATTCTACCCTCCCCTTTAATTTAAGCAAAAGAAAGTCTAAACCGTGAGTTCTAATTTTAAAATAAAGTTCTTCGAAGAAAAATAGTTTAAATAATCATATCAATCCAAATTCCAATTGTCCAACGGACGTCGGCGACCTGTTACCACGTGTAACTATGACAAGGGTGTTGCGGGATCCCATTCGACACCGGCGAGGGTTCGAACAGTACATATTATTAAGAGATAGAAATAAAAAAATTAAGTACATTACACAACACTAGTGAGGGAACACGCGGGAGACGCGGACGTTCGCAATAACCATAAAATATGTTGACCAAAAATATAAACGACGATTATTTAGATTTTCAGCCGTACAACATTTATTTGAAAAAATTGATAATCGACAATCGATTCCTCCTGCTAACCAGTAAAAAAACCCGTGAACTAATATTATATCTTCCCATTATGGTTTCGCACTATTACGAAGTGTTTCAAAATATCTCGGACAAGGAGAAATAAAAATCTTACGTACCAAAAGTCCGTATTTCCTTCGTGTGTCGTCCCGTCAGACGCCCGCGTGTACCCCCCACTCGCCGCGCCCAAATCTAATTTGGCAAGATACGAAGCGAACGGCGGCGGCGGCAGCGTGAGAAACATCACAATAATAGTAATATCAACCATTCTAATACTGTTTCAGGAAAGAACAATTGCTAATGTACAGAAGGTGTAATTGTCGGGTGATTCGGCCGGCGGGCGCGGTCACTCGTCCCTCAAATTTTTGTGAAGTATATTTAAATAGTGTACAACTAAACTTAAAAAAACTAGCTCCATAAGTACTGTGCTTAGATTTTCATAAGTAGTTTCAATTACTTGGTAATATTTCAAAATTAAAAATAAATAACCATATAGGTAGGTAATTAAATTTAGAAATACTTAAATGGAAAAAAGGGCTTTACCATAAACTTTGAAAGACAATGAAATGTTTACATTCAATCAATTATTTAAATCTTTAATTAATAGCTTTTGGTAAAAGAGGTACCTACTGAAACTCTGCGCATAACATTTTATGTCCATAGTGCGCGGTACTGTATATATATATATTTGTGAATAGAGTTAATTTCAAATTAATCTTCATAAAACTATTAAAATTTCTTGTTAACCACATCAAACCGGTTCCCGCCAGTTTGTACCGCCACGTGTCGGTGTACACGAGGAAGCGCGCCCGCCCGCCCGATTAATCTCAGGAGGTTCTAATCCTACTTACACTAACAATACTGCTATAATATAAAGGGTAAGGTATGTGAATACATATGTGAATTTATAGCATTCGGTAGCCGCGGCGAGTGGAGAGCGGAGAGAAAATACGTTAACTGGAAAAATCACTGGTTCAGATGTCATCAATCAAAAACAACTGCCAATAAGAGGCTGTTTTTTTGCATTTTTTATGACAGTTATCGAGACATGGCATGCTATGATTATGGTGTGTGGTCTCCACGCGCCAGGGTTACATGGTGTGCGCCGGCTGGCGGGGGAATGTAGCCGACTAAGCTACCACATGCATACTGCGCTACGTACGCCGCGCGGCCTCGCCCGTGTTTTACAAACCAAGCACGATACAGCTAATTATAAAAGATAATTAAGTACTTAGTAATAGACGATAAGATATAAGTTTTTATTTGTCATGGTTCACTCGAGCCCCTGAATAATGGCATGTCTGACACATCACATGTCTATCAACAGCCAGATGTCCGTAGCGACATCACTACATTGATGTTTCAACAACACATATTTGTTGTCACGACAACACGATTTTGAGTGCGACAGCAATTAAATAAGCTGTCAATATAATAGCTTTCGTCACTTTAATATACGAGTATCAAATGTCAAATATATCATCATTCATCGGCTCGAGTTTAATAATAGACATTAGGTTTAAGGTTTTATTAATTTTTCATGACTATAAAGTTTGATTATTTTTAGAGGGTCGTCTAATATTTGATTCCTCTCTAAATGATCTCTCTAAAAATGCTTTATTTTTTTTTCAAGGAAAATGTATTAATTTATTCTTAAGGAATTGATATAACATTTATTTTTTAAGTATTGCCATAGTAAATATGTATCAATGTTAGAGACTATTTATTTAGTTTTGTAAACCAATGTTATTAAGTACTGTTTTACTTTAATGTATCACTATTAATGTAGGTTAGGGACATAAGTAATTAGCCAACAATTTATATGTGAAATATCTACTTCGCTTTTCACAAAAATAACCGTTATAGTCTGCATACAAATAGCTTGGAAGTTTCCCAAAAAATAAAAATGTCAATGAAAAATCACGCATTTTATTATAATACTGTAAGGGTAGAAGTGCCAGCTCACGTCTCAAGCGATGAGTGAAAAGAAACAGAGCTATACAAATAAATAAGGCGCATCGGTAGCGTTTTTTTCGTATAACTCTGTCCCTCTCTGTTGTGAGTAGGCACTCTAGGGGGACTATGTCCGAGTAGTGCCGCCTTAAAACTACGAATTGCACGAACACAACCATCACTTGTCTTTTACTAATACTCGTCTAATCACAATGTATTGCTTTTGAGTCTAACAACTACGAACCGCATTAAATTAAGTACGATTTATTTATAATAAGGACGTAATAAATTTGAGATTATATTCGCAATATTGGACGAAACTGTCTTAATCCATATCGCATCGTTTAAATTAAGCACCCAGATGTATAATATGTATGTAACAATAGATCGTTTATTCTGAATGTTCTGGTCGGTCGCTAGGGCAATGCGAATTTGTTTAAATATCCAATTCCAGTATATTTGGGATCAATAAATATGAAAGAATACTAATAATTAAGAAAACAAACCTGTAAAAATTGACCTGTTCAAAGTGGCGCCCATCGTGGGACCACCGAACGTAGTGTTTGACTCGTACGTTATGTTATAATGGACGATATACATTATATCTGCTTGGTACACAACGCCCATCAATAGCGACATCAAAAATGACGAGGAAACCTCTACCTCATAGAAATTCACATGCCAAGCCCAACCCAACTTCCACAGCTAAAGAGTTGGCCACGATCAAGTCGGTTACCGAAAGCGACAGACGGCTAGAAAAGCGACAGCTGGCCAGACATGAAATAGTAATAATGTGAGCATTGCGCGTCACATGTCGCATCCTGAATCAATGGTAGTTTTACTATCAGTATGACTGCGAAGAAAACTCCATGTTGTCTTATTAGTAACACTATTTGGTAAGTCTGCTGGGAACGGTCGATTTTATCATGTCACACTAGCTGTCACAAGCCTTGCCAAACATGTTGCATGTTTCCAAAATACAAGACAGTTTTGTCCAAAATTGATCACGGCGCCACTAATGGCGCCCATCATGGGACTATCACCGATACCAAGTGAGCATCTACTACTAAACACACCAGGCGAAGCCGCGCGGCCATGACAATCTACAGCGGCTTAAATTCTTAGCTTATTGTCACGTTACACTCAGGGGGTGTTAGTTCGCATTCTGTCATCATACACGCTAAACTAAAAATTATATTTTATTAATGTACGAACTATGCTGACGGTGGTGCGCCGATGGTGATTTTTGAATTTCAGGCAGGGATTTTTTTCCAACTTATCGTAAGTAAACTTCAAAAACAAACCGTAGAAACGATCGTACTTAAGATTTAGAACATGGTCTTTGTTTTAAATAAAACTTTTTTACTCAAGTACCGAAACTGAGCGAAGTCTGTAACGAAATCACGAAATACGTAATTCAAAGGCTTGCTGGATGAAACAAGTTTTATATGGAATATTTTTTGAAAATGTCGAGTGTTACCGTTTCAATTCAAAATCAACCATCCGCACTGCGTCGCTATACACTACGTATATCAAATACATACAATACTATGTAAGATGAGATTGCTTCCGCTCGTGTCAGATATGTATGATGTCGTGAGCAGACGTGGAGCGCGGGCGACGCCGTGTGAAATGCTAAATTTCATTGAGCGGGACCAGCCCTAGTCTATGGGGCCATAGCCAATAATGTTGCCAGGTAATTTGGTAGATATTCGTGTTTTTAAAGTTTAACTGTTAGTTTAAATGAGCGTAAATTTGGCACAAATTGTAATTATAATAAGAAATGGCACTACTCCATTATAATACTGATGTGTTGCTAATTTCTACCATTTCATTGATATTTCTACTAATGTTTAATTATTTTATGCAGTCACACAGCGCCGTTACCGCTTTTATATATATATTATATCTATTTATTAATAAAAAAAATACATAGCTGCGTATGAGATTCATAAAATACAGTCATGTTAAGTATTATAAATAATAATTATTACTATTTAACGTAAGTATTGCCAAACAAACGTGCACTAACAACTACTGATACAACTAGTTACAGATCCAAGACAAAATATATAAGAAAAAAATTAGTGTTTTTTTTAATTCGCAACTAAATTATTTGAGATCTTCGCCTTAATATAATGTTAAGACGACACGCGACGACGCTCGTATCCAAAAAATAATGACGACTTATATTTAAGAACGTTATGTTAAATTAAATGAAAAATACTTCAGATTCAAAAATAAAAAAAGTACAAATTTAAAAACACAGTCGTCAAATATTTTTTATACGTCCGAGCATCACCTACCAAAATCGCCTCAATAAATTAACTTTTTAATAAAAAAAAATCAAATGCGTTCTCTTTGACGCCCGCATCGTATCGGGCATAGTTATTGCTTGCAACTGCCTTATCTACTAAGTTTTATGAGCCGAATAAACATACTTAACTAGGAAATATCGAATACTGATCACTACCTCTCGCGGCCACAGCGACGCACGCGGCAAGACGAACACCTTGACATACCGACGTCAAACAAACAAACAAAAAAAAGTACGTAGGAACTCTATAGAAATAAAATATTTAGCCGAGCTAAAACCTAACCTCGTAGGCGGGTGGGGTCGTGTCGATGACCGTGTTTAAATGTACATGGGGAGGCCGTACATGGCGCCCCAGTCGACCCCCTGGAAGGAGGACATGTCGACGCCGGCGAGCGAGTAGGCCGCGCCGAACTGCGGCATGGCGGGCTGCGGCGCGGGCGCGGGCGGCGCCACCATGGTGGCCGCCGTGGCCGCCGCCGGCAGCGCGTACGGCGCGTACCGGTACGCGTGCGCCGCGCCCACGCCCGGCACGCCGCCCACGCCGCTGGCCGCGTACACCAGGCCCCGCCCCGGCCGCAGCACCAGCCGCTTGCCCAGCGCCAGCGGCGCGGCCGCGACCGCCTCCTTGGGCTGCGCGCGCTTACACTCCACCTTTTTATTTTTGATAGTATGGAAGTGTATATCACACACCCGTTCCACCGCCTCCTCCGAGTGGAACGTGACGAAGCCGAAGCCTCTGTGGCGCTTCGTCTGCTGGTCCATCAGCATGACGGCGTCCTCCACGAGGCCGAACTGTGAGAAGTATGATCGGACTTCCTCGGCGGAGGTGTCCTGGCCGACGCCGCCGACGAATATCTTCTTGGTCTTGGCCGGGCGCGGCGCGGATTTGGGCGTAGCGTGTTTGGGGTCGATCCTCTTGCCGTCCAGGGTGTGGACCGGGACCGCGAGGACCTTGTCCACTGATGACGCCTCCTGAAAGGTGATGAAGCCGAAGCCGCGCGATCTCTGCGCGCGGCGCTTCAGTCAGTCCACGGGTGCGTAAAGTCCTTCGCTTTGGCGAGAAAGGAGACTATCGTACGTTCTATAGAAGAAAATACTATTTGTGTTCTAATTTCAATAATTTAACTAAACGTATTAGCTATTTATTTCTTTTGTAGTCATAGAGATACTTTGTGATACCAAAATGCAAGAAAATAAAAACTATTTGTGTTTGAAATAGTTCTAATTTCAAAATACGAATTTAAAATTACGTTATATGTTAGTGTTGCCAATCACCAAAACTAAAAAAAAACTATTTGTTTTTACGAAAAAAAAACGTCTATTCGTGGTAGTATTGCCAATTAGAAAATACCAATAGGGTTGCTACTATGGTTTGTTTACCAAAGCGAAAGGCTCCTTATTTCAAAATAGTGTAGGGATAGTCATTACTTAAGGATACAAATCTATATTCAGGTAGTGTTAATGAGATCTACATTCAAATCGGATGTATCATTCAACCTACTATATTGATCAACAAACTAGAGCGCACACAGAAAACAAACAAGGATAAATAATAATAGAAATCAGTATTTATTGTAAACTAAGGCGAAATACATATTATTGAGCTTTTGTATTATTATTACTTATTCTGAAATATACACAGTTCAAAAACATGATAGGAAATGTTGTTATTTACAAATTAGTACTATAATAGCTGGCTTGCTCATTCAATTCGGCAATAAAATTTGTCAACTCAAGTTTTGTTTTGTGTATCGACGAGGTAGCACCATTATGTAATATAGTAGAGAAAAAGGTTAAGCCATGAGATAACGGATTATAAAAGGGAATATAATTATCTGTGCACGCTCCGTCGTAGCTCCGTCCACACTAAACATGCTGATGTCGTTCAAGATTTAGTTTATCGACCATAAACTTTTCTCCAACATTACGTTTGATTAAACCATAAATAAGTATAGTATAGATACATTACGAGTAACTATAGACAGTGTACCGTTTAATACGTGATCGCCTATATAAGTGTCAACTCATGCGATCGTCAGTATTGCTTACTATATTCTATATCGTCGGAGTTAGTGGGGTGGCCGTTTTATAGACATAGAAAAACTACCATAATAGTAGATTTTCTAGAAATGATTTTAATCAACAGCAGAATACGTGAACGCTTTGCGGAATTTTATGCGTCAATATGAATGCTATAAAATGGCCGAAATAGTAATCTAAAATAAAATATGTCAGACAAACACTATTCTCGTTATTAGCACTGATCATTCTAACCGAGCATAATACCCTTTGTACAATAACTACCACTTTCGTCTGAACATCTCAGTGTTAACTCAGTGAAAAAATATACTATTTACTTATTTCTACCAAAGATAATTATTATCAATCTATGTTTTGTGTATTTAGCTAAGGAACTATTAAATTAATAAGTCGTTTTTTATATTTATTTAGATAAAAAGTTAGTAAGTCAGTGTTGCAATGTCTGAAATAATAATTATATTCTCAAATTAACAACATGAAACATAAATTGATCTGACCTGATCCATAATTACAGTGCAATTACATTAAAATGTCATCACACGACACATGAGCTCCCAAATTAAACCACATCTTATTACATATCCAGTCCATCTCGTTAATCAGTCTAGTCTAAAAATTGTGACCATCTAAGCCCAAAAATAATAGAACAAAAAATCTACCAAAACAGTAGAAAAAATCACTGCAACACCGACAGGGGGACTACGATAGAATCAAAATAGAGAACGACAGAGAGGAGTGTTTAATCAACAAAATTCCAGTCTATGCCTAACGAGTCTATGTTAGTGATTCTAGCATGCCGATCTTGTCTATGGTAATGGTTATTAGTGTACCTAGGTTACTCTGGAACAACCATAGCCCAACTATGTGTGCAGATATTTGAGGGGTATGTGCAGGAAACATATTTTCACTATAATTTCCCCTTTTTGTCCCATTACTGGGGACGTGTCTCCCCTTAATGCGAGGGGGGTTTCGGGCCAAAATCTATCATGTAGACCAAATAGGCGAATCCACCGCGCTGGCCTAGTGAGGGCTGGCGGAATTCACATGTCTTTCGAAAATTGGTTAAGATTTATTTATCTGAGACATGCAGGGTTCCTACCGATGTTTTATTTCACCATAAGCAAGAGATAATCATATTGTAATTATGATTCGCACATAGATTTCGAAAAAGCCAAAGGTGTGAGCCGGAGTTTGAACCCAGGAACTGGTGCCCGCAAGACGCGAGGTTAACTAATCAGCTATAACTGTTTTTCATATATTATGTTAAGGTAATCTCCGAAACGGCTGAACCGATTTTGACGGGACTTTCACTGGCAGATAGCTGATGTTATAGGGAGTAACTTAGGCTACTTCAATTTTAGAAAAACATTTAGGGTTCCGCGTAAAAAAGAAAAAAAAAAAAAATCAAAGAGTATCTCCGAAACGGCTGGATCGTTTTTGACGGGACTTTCACTGGCAGATAGCTGATGTTATAAGCAGTAACTTAGGTTAATTTTATTTTAGATAAACAAAAAACAACATATGGGTCCTGTAGCGCGGGCTCAGAACGCGGTAGCGGGAGCGGTTAAGTTAAATTCCACGCGGACGAAGTCGCGGGCTCAGCTAGTCATGATAAATAAATATCGCCAGACGAACACACCAACTGTATGGTCCCAAACTAAGCAAGCCTTGTACTATGGTTACCGTACAATGGACTTGGGGCGATCCAAGTGACACCCAGACCTGGGAAAATTACGAAAAGGCCCTTCCCGAAATTTACCCTGACAGGAATTTAACCCGCAACCACCCGATGCAGTGACCCGAGCGGCCTACGAACCACTGCGCCAAGCGGTCTTATTATTATATTTATGTAACTATCCTCAAAAATATGTAAACCTGCACATACTAGCCTGCATTACATATCTGCGCACGCGCCTACTCTAACTACCTAGAACGTCGTAGAGCTAGAACTGACCGATCGATCGCGCGTCCGTCTTCTAACTGCCTACACGCCGTCTTAGGAACAAATGTTTACTTTAATATACTCTAGTTATTATGTTATTGCATTACAAGTCTTAGCAACCTGGATATTTTAATAAATATTAAACACTAGCTGTGCCCCGCGACTTCATCCGCGTAGTATTGGATTATTGGGTTAAAGTATCCTATATGTTAATCCCGGTTATAATCTATCTGTGTTCCAAATTTCATCCAAATCCGTTCAGTAGTTTTTGCGTGAAGGAGTAACAAACAAACAAACATACATACATACATACATCCACACTCACAAACTTTCGCATTTATAATATTAGTAGGATTGACCCATGGCCCTTCGTTTCGCATTCTGGTGTCATACAGTAATATATCTCATTGTAATGTAACACACCTTTCGAAAGACGTGTAGGTGTGCTACTCTTAGCAACGATAATCGATATATCGTGACATTCGTATTGTCGAATCCTACTTCAAATTCTATATATTTGCCGTCGTATATCGTCTGAACGGACGATAATTTTGTATTTGTTCGTTCAGTAATCGATACGACGGCAAACAAGATGGAATATCGAGTTGGATTCGTCAATACTAATGTCACGATATATCGATTATCGTTGCTAAGAGTAGCACCCCGGGTTTCCTAACGATGTTATCCTTTACGTTTATCAAGTGATAAACTGAATCGGAAATTATATTCGCACACGAAAGCGAAAATTCCAGAGGTGCGAGCCGCGATGAGAATCCACACACCCTGTGTTACAAAGCCTGACCAAAGAGTTTTTTTTTACTATTACTAGTATTCCCTTTAGCCCCTCCAGCTAAGCTAATGCTTGCGTTAGGATTGGGCTCACGTCAATAGTTCAATGGCCAGGATGGGGATCGAACCCGGAACCTCTCAGCTACGAGGACGGCCCCTCTAACCACTAGGCTATTGATGCTTAAGTTAGAGTTATCACAGCTATAGTATTATTGTCACGGCTTATCGACCTGCACGCCACTAATTATGTTGCTAAGACTTCAATCATACTCTTTGTGAAACATTAACACCAACTTATGCTTTTGTCCCTTTCTATTGGCAGTACCAGAGAGAGACAGCCACACATTGCTTTAGTTTCGCCGTTACAAACTCTTGCTTATGAATGCTTATCAATGACTACAAGACAACACGAGAATCAAAGATATGGAATGCAATAGAAGAACATATTCAGATGTATGGATATCTTCATAGGGTCGCGTCGCGACTACAAACAAAACACGCGCGGCGTGGTTGCGGCGCTATTATAGATTGTATTTGAGTGCAGATAGATTACATTTTTGAATGATTTTGAACTCTTTCATCCCGCCTGCCGCTTACAACGTCGTCGGAGCGGCAGCGTCGACCGATGGAAGCTCGAGACTTCCGCGTACAAAGTAATAAAGAAACCTCTATTGCATCCCATCCCTTCCCCACCACTCCCCTCTCTCACCTGTGTGACAGGGTCCTTCATGATCAGCACATCGGTGACTGGTCCGAACATCGCAAAGTACTCCCTCAGCTTCTCCGAGCTAGTCTGCCAGCTGAGGCCGCCCACAAACAGCTTGCTCGGCGACGGGGATGTGGTGCCCGTTGCCGTTGTACTGGTACCGTTAGCGGTGGCCGTCACTGGTGTGGAACGGCCTGAAGATGGTGAAGTTTCTGTTGGAAAGAAGTGGTTTTGAACGGAGATAAGATTTATATAACACTGACTACTAATTGGTCTAGTCACTAGATTCTAATAGTTCTTCACCGCTCAGCTCAGTGCACTAGCATATTTCTACGGCATTAAAAAAAAAAAAAAAGTTTACTAGCAATATGGGTTTATCACATTAATAGCCCTTTAGCCCCTCCAGCTAAGCTAATGCTTGTGCTAGGAGTGGGCTCATGTCAAGAGTTTAGTGGCCAGGATGAGGATCGAACCACTCGCCTACTGATGTTTAAAAACTTTGTCTGGGGGTAACTGGCATTGCCTCCAGACAGTATGATAATCATAATATAAAAGCATTGCTTTGTTTGGGGCCATACAGTTGGCTTGTTAGTCTGGTGACATTAATTTGTTAATTGAGTGGCTACCTCTCTGTCTAATAACATAGGAGTATGAGACTCATTTCTTGCTTGGGGTGACCTATTTTAGAAAATTATCAATCAATGATACTTAATTGCCAAGTGTGAGAAGAGGAGAGAAGAATAAATTCTTGAAATACCTTAATAGGTTTTTCAAATTAGGACATAAATTGACAGTAAAAACTTGTAATTGTTGGATGGTTTCAGCTAAGTAAATATCATCACGCTTTTGTATTCCCTATAGAGGTAAGCAGAGGTTTTAAAATAGGGTTTCACTATCATTTGTGTATTTGCAGATAGCAAATAAGTATTTCACAGCTAACAAACATAATAATAATTAATTACTGCTAAGTATAAGTACCTTATATTCATATTACATTACCATTATAGGTAGTTAAAAACCTCAACAAAGAACAGAACTTTTAAGACAAAATTCTTGTTAGAAAACTTGTTTCCACAGTGTACCTATATTGGTGGTAAATTCAAAATTTTCAACCTTTCAAGCAACAAGTGCCTTGAAAATTTAATTATTTTGTTACTTATAAGATTTAAGTGTGCACCTAGCACCTAGGTATTGAGTTTAATTTGCATATTTGACACATACATTTACATACAATTGGCTTGTTATATGAATAGCCTAGTGAAAACTACAAGAACCTAATAATTTTCGACACTAATACACTTGGGTGGACAATATTAATATGTTAAATGTGTGTGAAAATAGGGAATTTAAGTTAGAAACACTCACTTATTTGTTGAACAGCTATCTGCTGTTGCTGGTGTTGCTGGTGCTGCTGGTGAGCGGCCGCAGCGGCCGTCGCGGCGGCGTGAGCAGCCGCCTGGGCGTTCAGCACATGAGCGGTCAGCTCGCCTCCCACCAACCCCCCATCCAGCATTTCCACGCCGCCCAGCGCCCCGCTAGAATACAATCCCATCATGTTCACAGCCGTATGCAACAATATCACGCTTAAAACTAAACTTTTTACGTAATAAATGCTGAATAAACGGATCAGAGATTCGCTTGACCGACGCTTTCACTTTGAAATTGAAAGACGACAAAAAAAACAAAACAACATCGGTTTATTCAGCCAGCTTCCCGCCAATAGGTATGAATTATTTTATGACGCAATATTTTAAATTTACGTGATTTCTATTAAATATGTTTTTTTACATTTCGACTAGAGCGAACATCGTTGTAACTTTCAATTAATTAAATTAATTAATTATACAAAATAAACACGAAAATCGTGCCATAAATCGCTTCGTTTGTTTATGGTTTTGGATTTGAATTGTCTTTCATTACGTCATATAAATTTGACAGTTGAAAAAGTAATGAATATAGAACGTAAATAATTACGTTTGAGATTTTATACACGTCATACAACGTACGTATGTTGAGAGATTAAAAAATATAGTTCAAATTGTTGCAACATACGAGCCTCTACCTAATTTGAGAGAAATGTCACATATTTATTTAAGTAGGTACCTACTTACCAATAAAAAGATCAAGGTGGCTAAATTCATGTCTTCCTTGATACAAATGTTTTCACAAGCACTTGAATTGAAATCACATTGTTGTGTCTTTGAACTAAGTGACAAGTGACATCAAGGCTATGAGTAAGTATTCATGTGAGAATTAAAAATAGATAAGGTTCACCAGCCTTTCACAGATGGTATAAATATAGCCCACCTACGATCTTTTAATCGTAATATTGTTTACTAGTCTATCAGATACCTATAAACGGGCTATCGATTATTCCGAACTTGAGATAAATATTGAGATGACAGAGCCATTCCTGACCATTTGTATTCATTACAGTTTGTTTACTCAGAACTAGATCTTGTGAAAATACATAATGTATATGAAAATTAATAAAATATTTACACAGTGTATCACGCACGAGCGAGCCGAGTGAATATGCATGAGGTGGCCATACGGATGGAATGGGGACAAGATATTATATCTTCCTCTTTCTGCGCTTCTCTTTTTAGCATACTTAATGTTTTTCGCAACACATTCTTAATTCGGGATATGCTGATGTTGGTGTAGATTTTAATAAGCTATTAGGAATTTATCTGAATAACCTCTTGGATATTAAAGTCGTGATATATGTGTAGGAGTATATTACAATTTAATAAACTTCGAATAATAAGTTTTCTCTTCTAAATACTATGTGGTTGCGTTTAATAGAAAATCGCGCAGCGGCACCGGAAAAGCTTTTATTTTATTGAAAATGAACTTATTCCTACAGCTGCTCCACAAATATTACCCTCCTACGAGTTGCGCATTTCATCTCCACGAGCCTATCTGCATCTCCTTCCTATCCATTGTATTCCTCATATAAATAATTTTCCGACTCTCTCTTCTACAAATATAGCTGTCCTAGTCTTGCCTAAGGCTTTTTCATATTTCCGTCTCTTTTGCTCGTTAGGGGTGTGTTCAGTTGGTTCTTCGTATTGCTGGGCGCCTGGTGTTCGCGCGCGGTTTCAGACGTCAAATATTTGAGTTTGTTTGGTAATTTCATTGAATTTGGGACGTAACCACGAGAGCCGGTTATAGATATATTGACAAGAACTCTTATCTTTAGCATATTTATTTAAATTTATATGAAACTTTTCATTCGTAAGCAACCAAGACTCTTGAAAATAAATAAGATTTAATAAATTATGTTGTTTAATTATTATAAAATGAGCCTTGCACCAACCATAAGATAAAAATCTCACTCCAGCTTACAGAATAAGGAAATTATTTTTTCCGCTAAAACACTTTAATCTTTCAGCATTAAAAACTTTTAACTCAAGGATTTACACGAATTAAGGAACACGAAACTCCTAATCTGCCTTCACGAAGTTTGATAGATGCTCAGCGTGCTGGGGAGCGTTTTAAGAATTCCGAGCTCAAACTATAAATCAGGGCCAACCATTTATCTTGGACATAATGCAGGGATCTTTTGACCGCTTTCTCCACTCTATTCCGCGGATAATACAAGTCCAGGGTGGTATTAAAACGTCACAATTGCTTCCCCAAATGAGACGGTCGTTAATAATACATATTTCATGCTGAACGACGTAGTAGGTGGTATGGTGCTTGTGAATTTAATTCCGATATAGCGTGTTTGTTATGAAAAGTAAAATACAATTAATGCTTTTGGATAAAGCTAGTATAAAGTAATCATGCAGAAATATTGCGAAACAATGTATAATATTATTTGCAGTTCTTTATGTGATATAAGATTTCAAAAAGTCTAATAAAATTAGTTTTAAATTAATCAAGAAATAAAAAAAAAATCGTAACATGATAAGACAGAGTCGTAATCGGCGTCAATTTGTTACGTTTTTTTATCGTTCAAAGATGGATTACATTAATTGTTGAAAAATGCGAACGTAATATGGTTACGTTCTACGGTCAAAAGTAGGTAAAGGAAGGAGTGAAATGAACCATAGATTCAAGTTTTTTTACCGAAATAAACCTATAAAGATGAAGCCACATAAAAAATATATCTTCATACTATGTTCAGTGTTAACCAATGGGGTAGGTAGAGTTACACATGCCTACCAAATACTAAATATTTCCCTGATGGTGTGAGGGCGGGCCTATTCTCATTTACCGGTGACAATTTCAAACACTCAAGACCAGAGGCTGGCTTCAGGCATGACACTTTCCTTCGCTGCGTACAGCTTACATATAAATCAAAAAACTTAGACATTTTCGTTTAGTAAAATGACGTCTCACGCGACAGGTGAGCGGTTGAGTGCGTTTTAGCGGCAAATTGACAATGCAATATATTTAAATAATAAATAAATAAATATCGCCAGACAAATACTCCAACTGTGTGGTCCCAAACTAAGCAGCGCTTGTACTATGGGTACCGTACAATGGACTGGGGGCGATCCCAGTGACACCCAGACCTGGGCAAATTACGAAAAGGTCATTTCCGAAATTTGGCCCGGCGGGAATCGAACCCGCAAACACCATGTGCAGTGAGCCGAGCGGCCTACGCTCGAACCACTGCGCTAAGCGGTCGTCAATTTTTTGATGTATTTTCCTTGAATGTGCAAATTTATTTAAGAAAAGAAAATTTATTTGACACCTCATCTTATTATAATGTCATGACATTATAATAAGATGAGGTGTCAAATAAATTACAATTCGGTAAAGGCGCAAACACCACCACAAGTATAGTAAGGCTTATATTCTATAGGAGGCGCAGATAATAATAATTCTAAAATCACAGGAGTGATGTAGGTGAGCGGTCGTCGACCCGGGGCACTCGGCACTCGGCAGAGGTCTCCCCTGCGCCCCGGACATCATCGGGCCCGGAGGTCAGCCGGACTTCGAATACAATACACACCTATTACTTATAAGTAGCCATGGAAATGATTGCTACTCTCAAATTATTTTCATTATGTGAAATTATATTTTTATTTCACTGTTATTTCACCATGATTTTTCACAGTCTATGATTTTATTTACAGTGGATTTTCACTATACCACATAATCCTATCGAGTCACTGGTCGATTATTTACCACGAAAACCGGGACAATAACGAACACTGCTATTTAATTACAATGATTTTTAACATTTTCTGCCTGTGTTGGTAGCAGGTGTTACGTATGAAAACCTATATTTAATATGATTTTTCCCACGCTACCTGTCAAATGTTCCGTCACTACTTATAAGCCCAAACCAGAGCCCAAACCTAATACTAAGATGTTATTCATAAAGGTACAGCGCTGTGATATTGGCAAAATATATTTTTAACGTTGCCACAATATTCCTTCTTCTATTGCAACGCCTAAGCATCGTAAATCGTAATACAATAAGTAATGACGACCCTTTTAAATAGCCGGTCGTCTCGTTCCTAAGTTTGCTAACCAATAAGCTCTATATAGATTTAAAAACCATTGGTTTTTGTCACTTTGAACGGTTTTGGTAGTTACCTCAAGACAAAACCGTTGACCTAATATAAGTCCCTACCAAAGTCTGTTAGCAGTCCACTGGCTGATAACGACAACATGTCGACCGGTAAGGATTTTACAGACCACCGATATTTGGCACGAAGATCCGATGGAATGAAAATGTGTGCAAATATAAAGGCACAGATTAGAGATATGTAGCAAGCTATATAAAGGTTTGAGCGTCATCTGGCGATATTATTTATAAAATAGGTTACCTACAAATAAAATAATCATCATTTAGCCAATGAACGTGTTCTTAACAGAAAATACTCGCAGAGTGGTTTAATTTTCACAGAATATCGAGTATCCAGTCATCCAGGTAATATGAAACAATCTTTGTAGTTTATTCCTTAAATAATATGTCCTTTTTGAGTCCAATACGTTTTGAGGACGTCCTTGAATTCTTATTAATGATATTTTTTCGAAGATCGTGTGTCTAGTACTTATGTTATCTTAGATGTTTATTCGTTGCCCTTTCATTAATTGTGGCATAATGCACATTAAAGACAATGCCTGTTAATTTAAGTGGAAAAAAGATAACTTCAAAGAGAAAAGAATTAATGAGAGAATGTCATTCAATCAAAGGAAAAGGATCCAAATATTTGAAATGGCGATCGATTGTATTCGAACCAAATGGAGGCTGTGGCCACAGACTATGCTAATCATTCTACCCTAGAACTTCATGAACTACGAATCTTCCTACCATCTCGAACCACGGTACAGTCAACCCCAAAAACTCGTGATGAATTAAACCATTTTTTTTACTGGAAAATCGATAGCTGATTGTGGGCGTTCATTGAGGGTGCAGGCCGAGGGGGGCGTCCGCGCGTGCGCGGGGGGCGGCGGGGCGCGGCGCTCGGCCACGCTGCCTCACACGCCAGCAGACGCCCGACCACAGCGCGCGCTATAGCCATATTGTCCTGTCACAGCAGTACGTGCCTGCTACTGCTGAGTCCGGACAACCAGGCCCTAGTGACGCATATTCGACATTCCACAAGAAGAATAACACGAAGATCCAAGAATATTACAACTTTATTTGTACTGTATTTGTCACTAACTTTTTTTTGCAGGTTATGTCGAGATATTATCGATTCGGAGTGTACTAGTGAGTCGATGTGATCTGTGAGAGTGGTTAAACACTATTTGTTGCAATAATCGCGATTATTTTAGGCTGAAACAGTGAGATTATCGTATGAGCGCGGCGGGGTGCATATATCGAGCGGCGCCGAGCGCATGCGCGCGCCAGTTTTCCGACTGCATCCGAAACGCTCGGCCATTTTCTGCTCGAGAATATCTATTCGTTCCAATTTCGAATTTGTGTAGAATATTTCATTCATTCTTTTGTATATGTACTCCTTAGCTGTTTTATAGTCTATGCTCGTCTGACATCTGTCATCATAATACTTTTATTTTTTTCAGTGGGCAATGACATCGATAATCATAAAGCCTAACGTCTAAATAGGAATTACTTTTATAATGTAATTTTATATGCAATATGTTCACAGGTTCACAGAAAACAGGATTTCAAACAATATGGCGGATAGATTGCCCGGAATACTTTCTTTTTTTGACTAGTCCTATATCTTGACTAAATAATTTTAATGAACCGTGGATGGGATGCATGTGTCTATTAAAAGGGTTCCATTAGTTAAGCTACTTTTGCCCAGGCCGGGCAATGGATGGGTGTCCGGTGACTGCTCGTGCGACCTCCTACATCGATTCGCTTCCCTGAACCTACGATGGAAATACCTTGGTTTGCTTTATACATTATAATTTTTATTCATTTACTAGAGTCTCGGGTTTGATGTCCGTGTGGGAGATTTTTAAAAATTCGCCTCGGTCTGGGTGTTAGTGGGATCGCCCCCAGTCCATTTGGGACCATAAAGATGTGGTGTTAGTGTGGCGTTATTTAATTATGAGTATTGTGCTATAAAAATAACTCTAAACATAAAAAAATAGCGTTCAATATAAGGTTTTGTTAAAATATAGGGCGGGGTCGATGGCCTTGTGACGTCACGTCTCACCCTACTACAGCGCTACAAACATATCTGTTCCGGTGGACAAAACTGGAACTGACGTTTTCAATTAACATTTTAACTTTATTTTATAGTTCCACAAAGACAGTAGCGACACTTAAAAAAATAACTTTGTACCACTGAGAAAACTATACGTAAACATGTTTTAGGAAAATGTACTCTATTACTTGTATAAAGAGTCTAAATTCGGTTTACAGTTATTATGTTCGATCGTAGCAAGCGTAGCGCTGTAGCGCTCGTAGCGTGCTACGAACTACGAATTATCGTAGCCGTAGTTGGTAGAATTTACCGTAGCAAATCAATTTTGTACCTAAGGTGTGGTTTTCAGGTTTTCATCATAGATCCAGGGTTCGAATCATGCATAAAACAATTTAGTTTTCCTGCATGGACATAATATGAGGTAAAAAGAAACACGTTTCACCTAATATTTTACAGGTTTGAAATGTTTCTGATCGACCCAAAAGCTGAATGGGTCGTGATGATATTATGTAATATGAATGGATCATGTCCTTATTCTCTTAAAATCATAAAAAATGATGCCACGAGGAGAAACTAAATTGGGTTAGTTATATCTGATCTTTAATACAATCCTTCCTTTGCTTCATGGGATCCATATAAATCTCTTTAGTTATATGCTATCCTGGTACTTTCAGTCTCAATTTTCCTCGTACGGCATAATCAAATGCCTGGCGGAAAGAGACAGATATACACACAGCAATGAGACAAATAAACAACTGTCAGACATCATGGTTATGTAGACCTGGTAAGTCCTCACTGGAACAACGTGGTGGACTACAGCCTCCCCTCACATCTAGGGGGAGTTTGACCGGTATAGGAAATAGTGTGTGCAATGGGCACCTCTGCCGAGCCCCTCGGGGAACAGAGGCGTGAAGATGTATTAATCACAAGTGTAAATAACAATATTATGGAGTCCTGTCTTTAAATGACATAGGTACCTACACCTACTTAGGCAAAAATAATAAAATAATGGAAAACTACTCCTTATATTATACACTAGCTGAGCCCGCGACTTCGTCCGCGTGGAATTTAACTTAACAAACAAAATTTTAAAATATGGGTCCCGTCGCGCGGGCTCATAACGCGGCAGCGGGCTTTTTTGTTAAGTTAAATTCCACGTGGGCGAAGTCGCGGGCTCAGCTAGTTAAAGATAAAGATAAATTTTTAAAAACCATGGAACCTATATATCCCTCTTAAATGTCACTGCTCATCCTATAAGTGATTTCTTTAATTCATCCAACAATATTTTTTGTTAAATCACCGTGAGTTTTGCAAAAAATCTTCAAATTGAATGACTACAGACAAAAAAGAATTGTCACTTTTACCAAGATGCTTTTCACTACCCTGCAAACTATTATTACTCTATTTTATACCTTATCACTTCAGACTAAGGGTTGTTACAAAGTTTCCTAACTGAAACTATAAGTTGGTTTCCGATAGCCTAATGAAGTATTGGCAAATGTAGCAAGGGACATCGCTAACTATTGAAGACTTTCTCGTCATCCCCAAAACTATTTGCCGACAATTTTAAACCTTATTCTTTTACGTTAATGGTTGCTTGTACGTTTGTTAACGGCAAAGTGAGTTGGTTTCTCTCTAAACTATAGCCGGAGATTCTGTAACGAGGGAAAGCGCCGTCTCATTTCCCCGCCTATTCGGGGTAGTTTTGTAACGCTGGTAACATTACACTCGAGATTTTTCGCGCGATATATTTTTTATCTCTGAACCTTTTTATTCTTTCTTGAAAGACATTTTCATGTCAAGCAAAAAAGTTTGTTAAATAAAAAAGATTTTGAAAATGGAATGTTTTGATTTAGAATTGTCCTTTTTCAACCGACTTCAAAAAAAGGACGAGGTTCTCAATTCGCTTGTTTTCTTTTTTTATTTATTTTAATGTAATGTTTTTCTTTTATTAAAATTACGGATGACACATGACGTCACGCAGGTGATAAGACATTCTTACCAGATCCCTGGTGTTGGACTGGGCGTGGTAGTTAATATCTTAATATTCCATTGTGAGCTGGCTCCGTTCGATTTACGATCAGTGGGAGTGTCCCGAGCGACTAAATTAATGATTCGTCCTGCCACGTCAGCGGCTCTGCCGAGCGACGGGACAAGCGCGAATCGCCATTTCCAGATAATGGTTTCGTGAGTTAACATAACTTTTTAAACAAAAACTTTTATCTTTCAGTGATTCGGCTAATGGTTATGAAAGAGACAAACCAAACCGGGAACAGAACAACGAATATTCGAAAATATATCGCAAGTTTTTAGACATTTATCAATTAAAATTCGTGATGTGCTTCATGTCTGTCACCAGCATAGAAGAAAAAAGTTCAACCAATGGCCAAACTAGACCTTTTGCGTCTGGGATAAAAAGGCAAGGTTTTCCTTTAATCCCCCCATTTGTAGAGGCACTCGAGGCGTGGTTCCGAGTGAATTAATAACTGGTGACAATGGAGAGCCCTCTACATCGCGCTGACGGCGGCGCTGGGTTTTATTGAGCTAAGAGTAAGTTAGCTAGGGCTGGAAGAAAAAACTAAGATGGAGATGGAGGCTAGATGAGTCACAATTTTTGGATTTATTTTGAAATAAGATTACTAACAATTTGAGTTACATACTGTTTATCACCACGATTCCAACTTAGCTGAATGCTTATATATTTAGAAAAAAATAACGACAGGAAATTATGTTTCTCGTTACTATTATTTTAATGTTTTTGTAATTACAAAAAGTTTAGTAAGAATATTAAGACGGTGTCGTAATTCTTCTTTGTGTACTACTTATTGAACTCTCGTCTATAGTTTAATAGCCAAGGTGTGGTTTGAACGGGGAACCTTAAGTTACGCGGTTAGCCTGTCTCACCACTAAGCTATTGAAGCTTGTTATAGGTCTCTATGATATTATTTATAAGTAAGACAAATAGGTACACTACACAACTATTGCACAATGTCGCAAACCGTTGTACATTTGACCGCATTTCTCCCCGGTTCGATGGGAGATTAGCACGGTCGATCTGGCAACCCTGCGCCGGGTCGTATATCATATTCACCCCCGCGTGCGTTTGATAGCCGCTCCGATGGGGCGGGAATGACCCGCGGAACGGCGTGTCGCACACACCATGCGATGTGTAAGCGATGGATTTTATATCATAAGAATAATAACATCGCCAGACTGACTATACAATGGACTGGGGCGAACCCAGTGGCACCCAGACCTGAGCAAATGACGAAAAGGCAATTTCCGAAATTTGCACCGGCGGGAATCGAACCCGCAACCACCCGGTGCAGTGACCCGAGCGGCCTACGCTCGAACCACTGCGCCAAGCGGTCGTCAAATTGCGGCCGTAAATGATCTTTATTTTTTTATTATATAGGTAGCTATTCTACATATTTTAACTCTATACTATATTTGAACTCTGAATATACTAACTTTATGATTCAAAACTAAGCAATGGGTGTAAACGATGTACAGGCGGTAACCCAGTAACAACCAGACAAAAGTAATTTACGAATAGGTACGCCATTTCCAAATTTAGCCTCACCGGGAATAGAGCCCGTGACCACTCGGTGCAGTGCGCCGAGCGGCCTGCACTACTTCACCAGAACGTTTTTATCATAGATTTTTTATAATAATAACTTATTTAGTTATTTTTACAAAGTTATTGTTTCCCACATTGGCTCAATTTATTCTGAGCACAAGATAAAAAAATAGATATATCACAGTTATTATAACTGTACTATCGCCTCCTATATCATAGCTTTCGCTACAACCCACCCACAATGTTTATTCAGGGATTATAATATGTTATAGCCCCCGCCATTCGCCGGCGACGCCATTGTTCCGACAACAGCTCATCCAGAGCGTCGCGAAATGGGGTCGGTATAAAAGATTATAAAATCAAGTGGGTAATTATTTGCAGCCCACAATAAATATACCCTGAGTCGGGTGGCCTATACTACATCCGATCTTCCTTTGGAGGTAACAAAATAAACACGATCCAAGTAAAGTCCTATAGGTACCTATAGTAATTTGACGGTTTGAGGAACTGATGTGCAATTAAATCATGCAGTTCAATCAATAAAAATATGTCCTCGCTGATATACGCTATTTAGTTACTAGATTATTCGAGCGCCCCAATAAGACTAACTACAAAAAGACTGCAACAATTTAGGTATCGCCTGGCACTGTACAAAAGTGGTAAATTGCAAGGAACCCTAACAAAATAAATGTGCGCCATTTCTATTTTAGGACGTATAATTTCTCCAAAAAACATGTTTTAAAATCGTTTAAATTATGATAATGATAAGTGAATGATGCATTAAAAATCCGTTTACGATTTTATGTCATCAGAAAATTACGTTCCAATGATGTAACAGTCGCTTTTCATTAAAAAGTAATGTCGTTGAGCTTGCGGTAGTGACGACACGGACACAACAAATGTTGCCATACCACCATTTTGAAATTGCTAAAATTTTTGGAGTATTTCGAAAAGTATGCTGCGCGGTTGATTGCGGGAAAAGTATGCTAAATATTATTTTGACATTTTTCCTAGCCTTTCGAAATTAATTATTGGCATTGTGTCCAATGGAAATATAAAGTATAACACTTAGTAAATTGTTACCGTTGATGTAGGTATGTGTAAGAAGTACACATAAAACGTCGTTTTCAAAATAAAAAGGTAAAAAAAAACTTAGTTACATTTAAAAACATAGCATAGGATGCATATCGTATGTAAATCACTTTAGTTCGTAAAATCTTCAAAGAAAACTTATTAGTGATTCAGAAGACCCGGCACAAAGTTGTTCCGTTTACATTATTTACGATTGGAAATGTTACAAGCAAAAGCCTGTATTTCCCGTTCGGCCATCACGGAAGATATAAAGATTATTCAATTTACAAACTTTAATAGGCTTTCTTTAATATCCTTACCCAAATAATATTACATTATTATATTGACGACTTCTGAATATAATTATCTGCTCTTTGAAAGATAAGAAGGTACCTGGAACAGAACAAAGTACAATTTAAAATTGAGAAAACCGCCATCTATGAGTTGCTATACAAAAACATCAGAAGGTTCATATTTCAGTCAAATAATTTGTACGAACTTAATTCACTAGATGGCGTGAAACTCAAATTCGAGAACAAAGGAATTTTATTGATTTATCTCCGCAATAGGGTGAGTTATCCATTTTGAGAGACACTCAAGGTGTCTGAGAATAAAATTTACATTTAGACATGAATTGAGTTATGTACGAATGCGGTGTATTTCGCTTGTCATGCATTATCGTTTCTAATATTACCATTGCTTGTCGTCGATGTTCCTACCACGAGTTGACTTGTCTCGACTCAAGAAACTTCGTCAAAATCTAAATTTTGATGAAGTATTTAATTTCCTTTCGTTCCGTCACTGAGAAAATATAATTTGCTTTCGAAAATCAATAGTACTTCTAAAATCATATCGTCACAAATTCAATTATTATTAGACTGTAATCTTTGAAAGTTTTAACTGATGTTAAGTGGAGTAAAATCTAATGAAATAGTATCTATATTCAGCCCGCACTGGGTCGCCGTGACGGGCTATCCATCCCCCTTTCATTTAGGGGAGGTTGTCCGCGAATATAAACCTTATCTAAATAACATTAATGTTTTATTGGTAAGCGGAAGCCGCAAGCGGAAGGGACTGACCGACGGACAACTTTATACAAAACATTTTAGACAATTACAGGTGGAATAATGATAGGGTCCTTACATATTACATAATATAACATTATCACGGCATTACCCTGAATACCTAGGTACCTAGAGGTGAACACGTTTCAGAAAAATGGGGGGAATTTTGGACACAGCTGTCAATTTTTTTACAAAATGATTAATAAAAAAACTGTGAAATTTCGTCCCATAATCATTTAATTTGATTTATGACGTGTCCGCCGGTCAAATTAGAATATTTTCCCTATAACACACCATGTGTGGGTAATGGGGTAAAATAACACACGGGACATTGCTTGATAACTTAATCGCATGGAATTTTAGCAGACGCAGGTGTGGCCTGTCCAGAACGTAGGCGGTAGTTGCGGATACCCTATATGCTTAGACAGGCCTAAGGACTTCACTTTGAAAACCTGCAAATTTGTGGGTGTACTACAGCCTACCCTTTAGCGCAAAACAAGCGTAAAGATATTATCTATTTTAATAACGTACCAGGCTATCATGAACGCAGAGTTATAGCCATTAAATCTGTTCATTGAGCCCTAAATAGAAACACAGGATACGATAGTCGATACGATGGAACATAAATCTCTGGTATCTCATTACTGTACTACTAGTATAACATGAAATAGAAGCAGTTGGTAATTTCTGTTTGAATCGGTATTACACTGGAAATCAACCACAAAGCTAGGAAGCAACCAAAGACATTTTATGAACCTTTTCTCCATAAACATTGTCAAATAACTCACAGGAACCCATAACATGCTAAGCAATAGGCTTCCAATCTGATAGTTTTATGTAAACAGCGTTCCTTCGGCGCCGCACTGTCTGCCGTGCTATCGATTGCGGTGCGGCTGCGAATCACATCTTACACTATCCTAGTGCGTTATGATATCCTGGTAGTACAAACACAAGTAACATGAACCTATATTCCCACGGTAGGTAGGCAGAGTACTACAAGTACTACAACCCACATTTAGATTGAGGTGATCGAGTCTGTGTACAGTTTATACGTCAGTAAACCGGAGTTCTAACTGTTATCAGTTCACAGTTTATGTTCGCGCGTGTGTTCGGCGGCACACAGCAGGTTATGGCATATTAGATTATGCAAGTTAGGGCGTCGCTTGCACCAGCCATTGTAAACTGTTTACTATTACAGAACGCCTCAAATTAGATACCAGAGACGTGACAGCTAGTGAGATAAATCAAATTAACTAAAAAAAAAAAAATAATGGGTTCACTGATAAAAGCCAGCGACAAACTCAATGGTGATTGGTGACTCTTCAAAACAGTTGGTATACATTCTCAGGAACAGCAACACAATGTGAGTAGGCAACAGCGTCGTTATAATACTAGAAAATTATATAAGGCAGTTCAATTAATAAACTAATTAAGTCTCGCTCGCTCGGATTAAGTTACTTATTTTAACGAGAAAGTTAGTATAGTGAGGTGTTCTTCATACATACCTTAAAGGATATCGGAATAGTACGATAAGAAATCATAATAACGCAAATTAACATGATGCGAACTAAAATATAAGGCACAAGTTACTCGAACTCAATTTTTTGTCGCTCACCGACGATATCGCTAAAGTTTTAATGAAACATCCATTACAGTCTCGTGAAGTTGTCGAGTTATTCGGCCGCGTGTTCCACAGAAATGGTCACGCGATGCGGAGATATCACCGAACTGTGAGGGAGTTTATTGATTTGTTTATCTTTTGTGGTGGGTTAAATATCTTGAAGAAAATTTATATGGCGACGTCAAACTCAGTACCAGGGACACTCTCGCACACTGAGTACAAAACCACAGAATAATCAGGGCTCCAGAAATACGGCATATTTTAAAGACATTTCGGTACACAATCTAAGTAATACTACTATCCAAACCTCGTTCTGGTTATTCCGCAAATACTTCATACGCCGCAAATGGAACTAAGCACACGAAAACTTTGAATATCTCTGACCAACCATTGAAATAGGAAGAGAACCCCATGGTTCACCATGTCACCATGTTGGTTGCGAGTCCTCAGTGTGGGTTGGCGAACTTCACATGTCTTTCGAAAGGAGGCAGTTCCTCAAGATGTTTACCTTCACCATTTATTGCATGTATTTCAGGTAACCTCCCTGCTTACACCGCAAGGGATCTAGCGTGAGTGATAAACACCAATCCGTTTCGAAGGTACCAGGATAGCATATATCGCGAGGAATTCTATCATCGTAAACCAGGATTTGTTGTGAAAGCCTCTATAGAGTTCGCACCGTGTCTCATTTCCGTGCATGATTGAAAAAAAGAATTGTCTGTGGTTTGTTGAAAAGTAATTCTATCTGTGGAACTTTGTTTTGACATGGAATTATTAATACGAGTTGAAAATCCTTTTATAGCAAATTAAGGTGAGTACCTACATTCTGTTTTTTGCACAGGCTTAATAATATTTAACTAAAATATGTAAATTACTTAATATCTTTAGTATTTACCCGAGGGAGGGAAGCAACACAATAAAAACGGCTCGCTCCGTAAATCTAATAATTTTCAAATTAGCCATCTTCAAAGTGAGATTACAATCAATTTTAGATTTAACACCGTCTTGCGTCGTCTTGAAGTTTTTGTCCAATTTATGGAAATTCGTAAGTACTGGAACACATTTACTGTTTCCATTCAAAATATACTGGACAGATTTCGATGCAATTAGGTATGATGACAGATTAAACACTGAGCAATTTTAAAATATATTTTTGTTTCAAATAATAACAATAACCATGATGCGAATTAGATTAAGTAAACTCAATTTGTGACAACAAACGACAATTTATAATTATATTTCTCACTAGTAACTTGTATACGGAACGTATACGGGGGCTGATATGTACATGCTTAGCGATTTATACTTATGACTATGACATGAACGGCATTCAGTTTTAATAATGCACCAATCAAAAAATTAAGGCCTATATACCAGTTTTATTAATTACCTACTGTGCCCCGCGACTTCATCCGCGTAGTATTGGATTATTGGGTTAAAAAGTATCCTATATGTTAATCCCGGTTATAATCTATCTGTGTTCCAAATTTCATCCAAATCCGTTCAGTAGTTTTTGCGTGAAGGAGTAACAAACATACATACATACATCCACACTCACAAACTTTCGCATTTATAATATTAGTAGGATGCATGAGGACAGCAATATACTTAATAATCTAGTTTCTAAATTAAATCATAAACTCTAAATCAATATACCAGGATGATATAGATACAAAGATATGCCCATTACACACTTCCGCCTCACTTCTTCTCGTTATAATAATTAAATATCGTAATTTACATCCATTACTCATTATACGAGGCCCGCGGGCTCTGGAATTACATTTCGGTAACACCGCACTGAATTTACTACCTTATTTCCCATTAATATCGCTTCAAATTGAAGGTTTCTATCGATTTACGGCAATAACTTCAATTACGGACATTACAAATTTAAAAGTGCCGGTGGCCGAATCCAGAACTAACGTTGTAAATATTAAAAATATTGTAACTTTGATAGGATTGCAAAGACATTGGCAACACCAAAGAATTTGTAATAATAAGACATTAGAAGTGGCATATCCGCGTAATTTTGGCACTAAGTTTATGTCCATTTGGACACGTCTGCATTCAGTACGACACCAGACGTTGTACGAGACACATCTAGTAAAAATGGTGTATTGCAGCATTTTTAATTGCGGAAATTGTTCAGAAACTTGCAATTATACCAATAAAGGGATTACATTTCATCGGTAAGTAGATATATATGGTAATAATCAGGTTTTTTGCTAATTTAAACCAACATGTATACTTTACCACGAGAATATAAATATTTACTATGATCTCACCAGCCCCATTTCCATTGCTGCTTGCGTAATCAAACGTACGGCATATCGACGAACCGTAAAAATCAATGTAATGCGAAAAGTATGACATCCTCGTGCGTATGAATTTTGACTAGTACGGCGGTGTCATTGTGACAACATCAGACGGGAGTTAGTGATGTTACAATGTTTGTATTTTATCGATATTTTTGTAAGAAATATTGACTTTATTTATTTAATATAATTTCCGCTAGTAATTAAAAGCCACCAACAATTAAAAAGCTTTTTAAAACAGTTTATTTGGCTTGACTTCGTATATTTGTTTTTTAATGTGCTTTAAATCTTGCAGTGAATTTTTCAACCACTTCATCTATAGTATTTGGCTTCCCATAACAGTAAAATATTACCATAATTAAAACCTCCGATCTTTAAATCCTGATACTGCAAGTACTGCCAACCTAAACCGTGAGTCTGTGGCTACTGCTGATTTTAAAGAAGTATTGTCCGTTTCAATCATCAACGTAGCTGTTTAACTCTTGGTTCCAATTCCTCAGTCTTAAGGCAGTAGGACCACAAAAAACAAATAATTGAACGGTTTTATTGTTCCCGCCCATAAATATTTTCTAGCTTTTAGTGTATCATCTGAGTTGAATAAAAGCGTTTTTATTTAATTTAGGCCCTCCCTGTTACCTTCTCATTATATACTTATTTACGTGATGATTTTTAGTTACCCTTCAAATTCAGATATCAAGGATTTGGAAATTGATAACAATGACAGACAAAGAGAACTGGTTTACTACAAATTATAGTCGACTTTTTTCAGTCCACAATAAAGAAGATAATTTAAATCCTACGCCAAAAACACGGTTTTTTATTAAATCAGCCATACCTACGATTAATGTATGGAATTTACGCACTGCAGACGTAGGATTTCAATTGATAAATTACGATATTGTTATTTGCTAAATTATGGCATGAGCATATTTTTTGTCAACAGATAGTATGCCATCGGGGCACACTATACCAATAACATCCACTCATGAATCCACATCCTATACGTCATTAACGCCTTTATTTCTCCTCAATTAAATAAAAATATGAACATAAACTATTTTGGGTACGTCAGGTTTTGAATATCATATACCATACTTATTACAATAATATCGATACCAAATCGATAACTTTATATTTCATTCAATCACTAGCTATTTAGAGTATGTTCGGGTATTTATCACCTAGCTCGCCAATATGGCCAACTACTATTTCTCCGAAAAAAAAAACAACTCTTAGCGTTTAACATTCCTACTTGGTCTACACTCTCCCCACTGCCTACCGCTGTGACTGCGCGTGTGTCTTGGCAGGCAACGAACCAAAATTGTGTATTTCCAAATATTTTAAAATTATTAGTAAGTACACAATTTTGTAAGCAAACCCTTTATCTGTAGTGTGGTGATAGATTTGTAGAGACATTGTTCAAATATCTTGAGATATATATAACTTATCGACGTTGCGTTATTAGCCTGGTAGGCAATATTGTCTGAACTAGTGTCAATTGTAGTATCCTATTATATTTTTTTCAACGGCTCCAAGTAAGTTAATTTCCAGTCCAGGTTGACACAATGCTGAAGACGTATAGGTAATTTATTTGTATCAGTATTTTCTATAGTGGCCAATATGGCTCACAAGTGGTTAACATCGTGTTGGAAGAAGAAGGTGAACCCATAATACTGCAGGGTTTTCCTGGTTATTCTTCCATTGATTACAATGTGGCACCGTACGAAATTAAATAAATTAAAGATCTAGTTATTTATTTTGTACCTTCGTTTATTATAAATGTTAGAACAGAAAAACTTTAAAAATACAATAAAATAAAACATAAAATAAATAAAAGCCCTGCCCGCGTGAGATGGTGCCAATAATGCTGGCTGCATTTCCTCTTTGTATGGATCTAGACTGATTTTTTGAACGAGGATAGAGACAGCTCTCTTGTCACCTATTGAAAATCTTACTGTCAAACCAAAATAAGTGATTACTTTAAATACCGTAATTATTATTACACTATGTATTTAATGTAATTTATAAATGTTTCATTTAATACCTACCTAATACATATACGAAATTAGAACATAATACATACATAATAATAGTAGCTTTTATTTTCCTTATCCCGCATAATACGCTTTCTCACTTAAGACGCGTTTTTGGTTGGTTCCCTGTGAAATCGTCATAAACGGGTTTTACTGTATTTAATATTGCCTTAAGCTCCTAGTTATTGATTACTGATATTTCAAACGAATTAGTGTATAAAATAAATCAAATAAATGAAATTGGAGTGTCTGTTTGTAATATCAAAATAAAACGTTTTCATTAAATGCATATGTACTTATAACAAAAACGCGATTTATGAAAAATCGTCTGTGGAATGGCTGGACCGTTTTTGACTGGCAGAAGCTGATGTTATAAGGAGTAAATTATTTTAGAATATAAAAAAAAAATCACAAATGCTGCCTGTAAACAATAAAAATTGATCTCAAATAGTTCGAATTAAATTTTGAAAAAGGCTTATAAGCCTTATAGTAAAAGGCTTATAGTATACTATAGTATACTATATTCCCGAAACTACTCTACGTCAAATAAATTGCTGTCTGCGCAGTGCGAAAGCGGCGCGAAGTGGCGACACTGGTTTTGTATGAAATAATACGTCAATACCACTTCTAATGTCTTATTATTACAATTTCTTTGGGCAACACCCATCGAAAAAAAATAAGTTTCTTTTCAATGAAATTGATACTTCTGTTGTTAAATCAAACCTAATAATATTTTATATCTCTCTCATGTTACGCTGTTACAATATAACGAAGGGACGATACAAATTAGTATTGTGATTTAGCTTCGGTAACATTATGAATATTTAGTTATTTTATATAGAGTCCTCTTTATCAACCGCTAAATTAACCCCTAAACAGACAAAAAACAACCCCTAAACCTATTAATCATGTCCCAACAAAGTTGAACCTATCACTTCCATTCACTGAGCTCAGGGGGTGTGGTCACATGGAAACCGCTACGTCACTGTCGCGGACAGTGCGAGGTGTCTTAATGTCCCATTGGGCACATACCACCCCTTGTAAAGAGGGGGGAATTGTTTTAAATTACACACGGAAGAAAATTTGCAATTGTTTACCTTCAAACTTCTGTCATTGTTCATATACCTAAGGGATAGCGCACGACCAGGGTATCAGGAACTAGTACCAGCCTCTCACAGAATATAGGAAGCCTAACCACGCTTGAGGTCGGTAACGTGTGAGCAATGCCTTTGGTATTGCAAGCATCTATATGCTAATAAAAGTAATTTATTCATAGTAAATAAGGTATTTATATTGTCTAAAAGTTAAGCAGGCCTTCAAGTTCAAATCTCGTGTCAAGCTGTCCCTGGTACGGCGGATTCTAATCCTCAGGACCGTCGTCATGGCAACGGGATATTAACTCAATACCAAACTGCATATGGTGCAAATGTTTTATGTGTGGTTTGTACTTTTCTAGTCTCCCTGATGGGTCTGATCCCCTTGATCCCAGGGAGCCGTCTGCCTTTCAAGAGACAACTAGTGGGATTGTAAGACTGGTAGGGCAGGAATGGCCACCCATCCGAGACTAAACCGCATTAGCGTGCCTTAACTAGGCTGTAACTTTGTTTAAACCTAGCAAGTCTGCTTGACATTTATATTGGCTATGCAATATGCAAGTATCATTCTGTCTGTCAAGCACAGATGTCAGCTGGAATGACGTAATACTATGGCGTCTGTGGGGGCTGCTGCTAATGACGTCACACATTGCACTGCCCGCCCATCAAGTTTTGTAATTATAAAGAGACAAGATTTTTAAGAAAATGATTTAGGCATATATTATGATCATGTAGTATCCTTGATTTTATTATCAACTAGCTGAGCCCGCGACTTCGTCCGCGTGCAATTTAACTTAACAAAAAAGCCCGCTCCCGCTTTCTGAGCCCGCGCAACACGACCCATTTTTTAAAATTTTGTTTTTCTAAAATAAATGTAGCCGAAGTTACTGCTTATAACATCAGCTATCTACCAGTGAAAGTCCCGTCAAAATCAGTCCAGCCGTTTCGGAGATATTCTTTGATTTCATGTGTTTTTATTTTTTACGCGGAACCCTAATTGTTTTTCTAAAATTAAAGTAGCCTAAGTTACTCCTTAAAACATCAGCTATCTGCCAGTGAAAGTCCCGTCAAAATCGGTCCAGCCGTTTCGGAGATTACCCGGAACAAACACACAGACAGACAGACAAAAAATTTTTAAATCGCTTTTTTGTTATAGGTGTCGCATGTACTTTCATATGCATTTAGTGAAAAGGTGTTATTTTGATATTACAAACAGAAACTCCAATTTTATTTATTTGTATAGATATAGATTTTATAAAAGCGTGGCAGACCATGTCTCTCTGTTTATTCCTTGAAGCAGATGGCGTGAATATACATTGTTTTAAACACGCAGGTACCAGGAGGCCATATAAACAAAGAAGTCTGTCACCGGATACCGTGCGGTTGACAATTGTAAAGTAATACCTCTTCACAAGGCCTGCGAGCCTAGTGTTGTTTGGTCTAGTTTGACCGACTTCACGCTTGTAAAACTGCAACTTTGTAAAACTAAAGCAAATTGTTGAAATATAAAGAGACAAGAGAAAATCAACAGCCTATTCATAACTAAAGCAGTATTAGTTATATGTTAATTTGTAAGTCTCAAACTGAAGCGTCCATGGATGGCACGTACTCAATAATAATCGTTAATTATATTGGCCTAGGCCCGCCTTGTAAGTGTCGTAGCAGATGCGTAGACACGCTTGTAGCCGCTACGGTGCTACGTCGTAGCGCGTTATGTTTCCATAAATATGGCGCTTGTGGTTTAGTGGTCGATTTCCGAACTATAAGTTTGTATAGATTATAAGAGATGGCGGCACATGTCGTAATTAAACTACAAGTTGTATTCTATAGTAATTTACAGAAATCACATTCCTATTAGAAGTCAGGGAAGGTAGGCAGAGCTGAGATATAATTGTGCATCCATACTTCAACTATATTATTAACACAATGGGCAAGCTACGGCGAGGACACTCCCCCTCAACGCGAGGGGGAGTGGGGCCATAATCTACCCGGCAGTCCCCGGAGATCAGATATCTAAGAAGGTGTCTGCCAAATGCCATTCGGATTGCCCTTCCTATGCAGAAGAGTGGGCAAGAAATTCCGGCTACTCTCTTCATAAGGATGTATTAATCATCTCTACAGGTTTCTGCTCTCCGCGTCTACGGTGGCCCAGAGCGGGTTATAATATTATAATATAAGAAATTATCTCTAGTTCCTTGGTCATCGCATCACGCGTGAACGGATGGAACGATTTCACTAATTCTTTTTGTTGTGTTTATTATTGTTAGGAGAAGGTTCTTATGTAAGAAAAAAATAAGATAGCTGAGCGGAACAATTCGAATTCAATATTCAAAGTTACGAGTAAGACAGGACAACGTCTGTCGGGTCAGCTAGTTATATTATATTTATTAGAATAGTCACCCCACATACATAGTAGGTACCTACGTATTGTCTGAAACTGTATCAGCTAACCTGATGCCAGCACTAGTGCGGCTTCCAACGCCCTCTGTGGCTTCCTAAGCCATGTCGTATCGATTCTATAATGACGGGAAGTATTTATATAGGTCGTCTGTGAGACTTAATTCAATATACAGGGTGTTTTTTGAGTAGATGTTAAGCTGTTACCGTAGCCTATAGATGTTTGCAATACCAAAAGTATTGCTCGCACGTCGCTGACCTGATGGAGAGTGGGAGGTTATAAGAAATCGGAAATAATTATGCATAGCACAATTTTGATAGCATTTTTTTTTGTTGTGGATTAGGAAAAGATTATGTCCGAAATGTGCCTGAACGGGTATCGAGCCCGCAACCCCCTGGTGCGGCCGTCATACCTACAACATGTAGGTGCAGAAAAACCGTGCAAACAAACAGAGCAAGGTACCGGAAAACCATATTCAAAGCGCTTTTGTATTAAAATGTCTCCTCCCCCAAAAGCCTTACTCAGCGGGTCCTAATCCCCCCATCACCTCGGCCAGCGAATCTATTGAAGAGGACATCTCCGACAGGGGGCGCGCGAGAGCGCGTCGAGTGCCATCGTCACCTATTGAACACGGCTCCAGACGTGGGCTATCTTTGACGCTTTAAAATATGTATCGACGAACAGACTTGATAAAAAAATGAATAATATTACGGCTGTATTCTACAGAGGGGTAGGCAGACATGTTTGAGATTGCTAGGTGTACTGTATCGGTAATTCGGAAGCCAAATTTAAAAAAAAAATATGTTTTTGTGGTTAACCCAGCTCTGGGTGTCACTGGGGCCGCCCCCAGTCCATTGTACGCTACCTATTAGTTCGCGCATGCGCTCAGTTTGTTGTGTTGTGAACAATGTTTACGGACGACTCGAAGTGATATCTCAAAACTGTAATTAGAATTGTTATTGATTTATTTGTACGAGTCGTGGTATTAGGAATAACCTCGGATTATGTTACAGAAAGTCGTGGGTTCAAATCCCGGTAGCGGACGTGCACCAATCGACTTTTCACACGTAAATCTCATACTCCCTTATACATAAACGTGGTTTATCGGTTGTACAGTTAAACCACGCTTTGTCTTCTTCTTTCGAATGTTAAACCACTGATGACAGAACGAGATAATTTGGTGTTTAACTATTCACCCGCTACACCACGTTTATAAATACTTACTTAGCCGCTAGTGGCGTTTACTCCCGTTTATGCTCGGGAGGACACAGTTAAGATGTAGCTCCCGGCTATCACAGCCGTTAAGCCTTCGGGCCGCCTGCCAACTCCGATACCAGAGTGTCGGAAAAATAGTTTCAGAGGTATCTATCGTGATGGACGCGTCAGTTGTTATCAGTTTAAGTATAATGTAGAAGAATAATCAGGCGGTATATTAGCGGTATTTTCTTTCTAAAACACAAAGTACATGAACATTAGAAGTCCATGAATGTAATTAACTTGTCCAATCTAACGGCTATGATGTCTTGGTAAGTTAAATTAAAGAAAAGTAATTGAGTCTGAATGCGTAGATATTTCACCTCGTAGCGCCGAGCGTCGCGTCGAATTAAACTTTCAATTAACGTTCATGTCAAATGAACCTATGTAAGAACGCACAGTGTGTAGCATTACCTATAGTACTTCTTATATCTTCACGATTTATAGCAAGGTAGTTAATGAATAGAATTGCGGCTAGCAAAACGCAATAATAATAGATGAAATAAAATAAAGAATTACATCTCTGCGTCCATTTTCCCACCACTGCTACCGCTGTAAGCCAGGGATGGACAATGATATCCAACGATGACGCCGAGGTTTGACCCTTGACGAGTCACAGGGACAAACTACATTGTCTTGGAACCCGCACGAGTTTAATGGAAAGAAAGAATAGGAGGAGTTGGAAGAAAATGATCCACTTCCCTCCGTTGCGAAGCGGGAGACAGAAATACCTGTATGGGCTGATTGGTATAGAAGCGAGACTGATGCAGCTGATTGAAGACCAGTTGTAAGGCGCCGCGGATCGCGATATAGATTTCGTAGCTACTTGAGTATACAAGATTCCAATAACAGATATACACCTCGAAATGGGCAGAGCATACATTGAATGCGAATGGTAGTTTGATCTAAATAACAAGTGCATGGCTAGACTAAGTCCACACCGGGCTCACTCCATAATGCGAGGATTGGAGCCATACTGGGCCACGCTGGCCCAGTAGGGGTTGGCGGACTTCAGTTATATTTTGAAAGACGAACAGTTTTTCTAATGATGTATTCCTTTGCTGTTCAGCACTGTGATATCAAAGAATATAAACTAAGTAAGTTCTTTAAACATAGTTTTGACACTTTTGACACAACATGTAGTGTGTAATAAGCGAATTTCAAAGATTTTTGGTACACATAAGATTCAAGTTAGACTAATACCTACAGGTATTGCTGTGGATATGTTTACATATGTATTTATGTCATGTTTTCAGCGATTTACTCGCTGTAATAACTCGCGTCAGCATTGAGACCCGAGCGCCATCCGTCGACGGTTGTCGCGGAGATATTGCGTTGTGAATCTTTGGTTTGGAACAGGAATTAACGACCAGACGTTTGGGACCAGACAAAGTCTGACGTAGTTATCTATTTCTTTTTGAAATACCTATTCAATTTTTTTTTCCGAAATGTGCTTCGGCGTTGGATTATTATTCAGTTCAGTTTATAAATTGTTCCCAATACTAGATATATTTGCCTATTCCGTTTTATCGTGAAGATACATCTCCCAATTTTATCGTCCCATTAAATTCTCCGTCAGTGTCGGGATCCAGCAATTAGCGCGGCGGATCGATCAGATCTATACCGTCGATCATTATAAATAGATCGTGCGCGCGCGCATTGCGACGTGACGTCCGCGCCGTTTATTTATCATTTAGTATGACATACTTTGTGTCTGAAAATACTGGATTAATATGCTGGGGTTGTATCATTGCATGGTGCTCTCGGGATAGAAGTGAAGGAAAACATCGTGAGGAAGTCTGCACGTTCGTGGGTTGGTGTGTGAAGTTACCCAACCCGTACACCCCCCCTCAATGAGGGGGGATTCGGTCCAGCACAGGCTAGCGAGCTTCACACGTCTTATGAACGAGGGAGGGAGAGATGAGATGGGTGTGTTTGTCTCACAATGTTTATTGCATAATCTAAAGTTTCAGCCTATATTTTGGTTAGCAAACTAATTAGCCTTGCGTGTGTTTAATTAATCGAGAACAGCTATACATCACGCCGGGCCGACCACCTGCCCGCGCTGTCAACCTGGTACTCGTAAACACAGAAATATGAGAAATATTCCAGCATTTTCGTGCTAATTCTGGAAGAATTAATGATTAGGTATGTCCTTAGTAATTAATGGAACTGAGCCTCCCTTTAAGACAGGGGCGAGGGACAAGTATTAACTAAAGTAATTAGATGACCTAAGATTGTAGTAGCGATTTCGCTTTAATAACGTGAAATATTTCCTTGCGCGGTTCAGAGTTCTAAGAGTCATCTGCCGAAGAAGCACGAAAACTGTTGTAGCAAAATATAGAGGTCACTAAAATATGTCTGACAATAAATATTGACATATAATCGACCCATAAGTGCCCATAACCGACCGCCTGCCCGCGCTGATGGCCTGGTACTTGTGTTTACAGAAACACGATGACATATTGAAAATATCGTTAAAAAAAAGTTAAATTACTGATGGAAGAATTTTAATTATCAATATTATAATTGAAATTATCTTAAAACGAGTTGGGTACACTCATAAACATAAACGCATTGACTTGATATTTTTTTCCCACTCAGCATATTAATTTTTTGTATGAGATTTGGGGAAAGTTTAACTTTAAGAATAATTTAGAATAACATTAGTTAACACCATTGTGCTGACCAGTACGTGAGTCGCGATTATCATCTTTTATTCCCGCCCGTCTGTCCGTCACATCTCATGTCATCATTGTCAACATATTTATAGAAGACATCTTCAAAATCATAGAATTAACAAAAAATATTTTTAATTTCGAACAAAACGCCGCCGACCGCCATTTTGAGGATTCCTTTACGTAATAAATAAGAGTTAATGTTCGTACAATGTTACCGCGATACTATTATTAAACGAAGTTAAAATGTTTAGTAAATTTCGGTTAGATCTTTTCATGACTGAGGCCATTGTTGAAACTTTAAGTTCATATCAGAGGCCTAGAATGAGTCAAAATATCACGAAAGCTTGCTGTCATCAGGATGGAACACGCTCGCTCAGACATCAGCTAAGGGCAATGCATAATATTAGAATAAACCTATTAACTTCCCTGAGTACTAGCTTCATCCTCATCACCAATGAGCTACCAACATTAACCCCTAAATCAGAGGCTGAGTGAAAACGATAAACCTCCTTACACGCCATTGGCTCCGGGCGCGGCGGCGCGGAACGACCACAGATAACGCTGAACTGGGGGCGCTGCTGACAACTTTTATTAATACTTTTTTTGGCTTACACAGCCAGCGAAGACAATGGGGGCCATTTTTCCCACCAGGGCGGCGCCACGTTGCTGTGAGCTGACTTGACAGTTCCGACAGTGTCTCTTTTTTACATTTGCAGTGACACTGACAGAAGTGAAGTGTCAGATATCGTCAGCCCACGTCCAGTCCACACAAACGTCATCTGATGTCCCTTACTATAAGCAAAGACTATTCCAACTAAATAATTTATATAGTATAATAGGTACCTAGGTTAAAAGAGGGACAAGTCTATTCAAATTAGGAAACTTCAATAAATCTGTACGAACCTACATAAGTTCACACCGAATTCCATTTGCTCACAACTTCACTTCAATAGCAAAAATTTCCATTCAACAGAAGTCGTAAATTTCATTACCTCTTCACGCCATTGTTACCAACGCCACCTCTTATTGGAGCCCGTAAACTGTAGGGGGACAGGACATAAATCCTCGGCGCAAGAGGTGGTAAAATGTTACGAGTAATAGCCTTACTTGTACGGCGGATCAACAGAGAGAGAAGATATTTACAAAAAAGCTTTCCCTTTCTTTCTTCAAAAGTTTCCTCCGCCCCGCGGTTTTATCCATATTGACCTTAGCATAGGTAACTCAGGGATAGTGTAGCTTTATATCAGTGAAATAATTTTCAGAAACGGTTCATTAGTTCCAGTGATTCCCTCCTAAAAACATACTTACAAACAAACAACATTATCGCTTTATAATATTAGTAAGGGTATTTTATTAGCATATACCTACTAAACAATGTTGCTATTCGCGTCTGTCTGTTTGTGCGATTAGTTCTTCTAAACTACGCCACGGATTTTGATGCGGTTATCATTATCATGTAGAGAATTGCTTCCAGAAGGTTTATGTGTGTGTGTAAATATTAGAGAAAAGCCGCGCGAAGCCGGGGCGGGTCGCTAGTTGATAAATAAATATCGCCAGACAATACCCACCAGTTGTATGGTCCCAAACTATCAACGCTTGCGCAATGGGTACCGTATAATGGACCTAGGCAGAATGGGGTGAATTTCGAATAGGTAATTTCCGAAAAGTGCCATTTCGAGGCAAAGTAAGAACGTGTCATTGATACTTTTAGCATTAGGTACTGCTAGACTCTACGTATTTTTAATAAAAATGTCAGTAACTTGTCTAACTCTCAGCGAGCCATGACCTTGTCACCGTGTCTCTCATAGTAACGTTAATTAAATCCGCTAATTAAACATCGCGCGACACGTCTCACGAACGGCGGTGATAGAGAAGGTGTCAATAACTCTAAATTTAAAAATTAAAAAACCCCTCCATGCGACGACTTTTTAAACTACAAAAGATCTGATATAATTTTCAAACGGCTGAACCGATTTTCATGAAACATAGCTAAGAACACTCTCGATCAGAATAACGTTCTACCAAAAACAAAACAAAATTAAAATCGGTTCATCCGCTTGGGCGCTACGATGCCTCAGAAATACACATTTACACAGATACACATGTTAAACTTGTAACAACCCTGTTTTTTGTCGAGGGTTAAAAACCTAGTAGGTACTTTACACCTAGTTCGGTGTCGGTGCGGTGCCGTTCCAAACGCCAGAAAGTTGAGCAACATACGACCGCCTGCACCGCCCGGGGATCATTTCCAATACAAGGTGACACATAATGGGTATACTTTTTTTTCAAAACTTAACTTTGTAATTCTAAAACCATCAGCTTTGGAGGGAACTTGAAAAACAAAAGGTGTTATAGGAATACAGCTGTTGACCGATTTCACAAGTCTACAAAACCTTTAGTACTTCAACTGTCCCACAAAGCCGATAGTTTGAGATTTACAAAGTTAAGTTGCAAAAAAAATAGTATACCCATTTTGTATCACCTAGTATATGCTGAGCTCACTTTATTACAGGTGTCGTGAATTATTATTATTATTTTAATTAAGTAATTTCATGTATTTATTTCAGATAACAAGGATCGATTACGTTACATGATAAACTCTTAAAAACACAAATATACTAATACCAAATAATTTAGCCCTTTTGACGTCTCACGTCCTGGGCACAGGCCTCTCCTCACGTCTTTCGAAAAACTCAGAGGTGCGAGCCGGGGTTTGAACCCAGGACCCTGGTGCCCGCAAGACGCGTGCGTAACCAATCGGCTACCACTGCTTGTTTTTGTGTTGCTATACCAAAATGACAATAATAATAAATTATAATTTAATTAAATAATAACTGGCATCGCTACGAGTACATTGGCCTGTTTGTCGCAGCAATGCCGAATGAAAGGGCAGTCCGGTCTGTCGGCTATCATTTTCAGAATTATATCAGAGCTGTTAATAATATATTAATAAATAGAGTTCAGCTTATCCTTATGTGCATGCGACCGTACTACCGTGTAATTCTTGGTAATCTCAAAAGGCAACACACTGGAGCTATTATATTTATATTAATATCTACTACCCTTTGTAATTATTAACTATATAGGCAACTGGCGATTTAAAAAAAGAAGGAATATAACAAAATGTAACAAAGACACGCCCGCAGAGTTTCTTCCCGGATCTTCTCAGTCGAGGTCGCGTTCCGATCCGGTTGAAGATATAAAAAAAAAAATGTCAATTAGTAAGTTTCCCCTTAGGCCTAGACAAAATAACCACTTTGAAATTGAATTCGAATTGAATAGATTCAACTCATGATTCTGGACAAAGTTAGTATTTTCTGTCGCTATTTTTATAAATTATGCAAAAAAATCAGAATTTTTAAATTATTGTAGCATAAAATGCGCGCTCGAGCGTTTGGAGCGTAATTTACATTGCAGTTATGCCCAAAACAGCAATTATTGATTTATTTATGTAAAATCACTTGTCTGCAATAGATTAGTATAATGATTTAATCCTAAAATCAATTTAAATAGCTGATTTTTTTTAGCATAATTCATGAAAATCTCGACGGAAGATTCCAACTCTGGGGGTCCAGAATCACAAGATGAATCCATGGTATCAGTTTTCGTTACGATGCCCCTTACACCCTGTATCTGTGTAGGTACTTATATATACTCACGCCTGTACCCCGCGCGGTGGGCAGAGACCTCAGCTCGCGACATGCTTCGATCATGACACACGTCTTTCTCATTATGCATCAAACAGGGACTTAGCGAGTTAGCTACTTAAAACGCAATATAAAAGAAAACGCGAGCGTTTGAAAGCATATTAGCTTTCAAACGCTCGACCGCTCGCGTTTGAAAGCTAATACGCAATTGACCGCTCGCATTTGAAAGCTAATTCGCAATTGACCGCTCGCGTTTGAAAGCTAATTCGCAATTGACCGCTCGCATTTGAAAGCTAATTCGCGTTTGAACGCTCGCGTTTGAAAACAAATTAGCTTTCAAACCATCGAACGCTCGCGTTTGAAAGCAAATTCGCATTAGCTTTCAAATGCTCGAACGCGAGCGTTTGCTTTTCTATTGCGTTTTAAGTAGCTAACATGGTAAGGGCCCTAAAGCGCCGTTGTAAATTCTAGTTCGGACTAAAAATACGAAGTGGCTGTGCATCTGAGCCGGCCATACATCACGACACAGCCGCCGGGTGCCGGCCAGTTATAACTAATTAATTGCGATCTATTGTCTTCGTTCTATAGCCGTCTATGGCGGGGGTGCATTCCGCGGCGGCCATTCAAATTGGGCGCACACAATATGTCATAGCGAATGGTATTTCTATTGTAAGTAATTTCAAATTAATCCGTAATTAATTTTGTAGCAGTGGTGGAGCGTACGCTATGGAAACAATGAGTGCCGGTTCAATCCCCGGCTCGCACCTTTGAAATTTTCAAATTATATTTTTTGCGTATATTTTCACTTGCTGCGCGGTAGGTACAGTACGGTATCTATACAAATAAATACAATTTAAGAGTCTGTATGGAAAAAACAATATTAAAAAATTTTATCTGTCTGTTTGTGCCGGCTAATTTCCGAAACGGCTCGACCGATTTTGACGGGACATTCACTGGCATATAGCTGATGTTATAAAGAGTAACTTAGGCTACTTTTATTGTATCAAAGTCGCGGGTAACAGCTAGTCAAGACTACAGTCAAATTGACATGACTAAAAAAAATTCTACGCCTATAGAAGACCTAAACTAATTCGTCTGAGGCCTTCAGACTACCTACCACGGTGTAGAGCTAGTGTGATTAACACTAACTCGACCCGGGACTCGAATCTGAGACTTCGTTAACGGAACTCAGATCCGACCACTTGGAATCGAGTGTGTTTATCTAAATTGAAATTATTTTATGCCGCTTTTATCGGAATTATAATTAAAATACTTATTATTGTAAGATTAGCGTGGCTAGCAGCGCTCATGGCGCCGGGGGCTGGCTCTGTGTTGGTACAGGAAATATACTAGTAGGTATAACCCCCTTGATTATCTATACAAATAAATAAAATTGGAGTGTCTGTTTGTAATATCAAAATAACACCTTTTCACTAAATGCATATGAAAGTACATACGACACCTATAGCAAAAACGAGATTTAAAACATTTTTGTCTGTCTGTCTGTCTGTATGTTTGTCAGGGTTCGCCGATATATATCAGCGGATATATATCATGATATATATCACGATATATATCAATTGATTTTTATCTTGATATATATCAATTGATTTTTTCCTGTCTTCTGAAATAAACATTTTGGAGATTAATGTTTACCCTGGCAACACGTAGCGAAAAACTACAATTCAGAATAATTTTGATTGTTTCCCAAAATGGAAACCTCATTTAAAGTTGGGGAAATCCCCTTTAACTTACCAGTACAGCTAACTTTTTATTGAAATTCTAACCTTAACTTCATATCATATAAAGTATATTTAATAAGGAATTTAAAAAATGTGGATTCCCTGGTGCTCCTAGCGTTAATAATTTTCTAGGGAATCCAAATCTCACAAACAAATGAAGATTATTATAATAATAGGTACTTGTTTTAAGTGTTCATTAAAAAAATATTTCTAAAATAAACACTAATTCTTTTGTAACTTTTTTAAAGTTTTTTTAAATTATAAATGTGGTAATTTGACACTTAAGTATATTATTTTACTTAAGTATATTAATTCCTTTCACATTTTTAAGTGTTTAATTCCCTTACAGAATGAAATTCGCTTCTTTTTCTTAGCCTGGATATATATCCGATATATATCGGATATATATCAAAAAATCGGATTTTTGATATTTATTATAAAAATCGGATTTTTTCGAACCCTGATGTTTGTTCCGGGTAATCTCCGAAACGGCTGGACCGATTTTGACAGGACTTTCACTGGCAGATAGCTGATGTTATAAGCAGTAACTTAGGCTAGCTTTTTTAAGTGGTTCCTGTCGCGCGGGCTCAGAACGCGGGAGCGGGCTTTTTTGTTAAGTTAAAATTCCACGCGGACGAAGTCGCGGGCTCCGCTAGTAGGTAAATAAATAAATATCTCAACTCACACACCAACTGTACGGTCCCAAACTAAGCAACGCTTGGACTATGGGTTCCGTACAATGGACTGGGGGCGATCCCGGTAACACCCAGACCAGGGCAAATTACGAAACCGCTATTTCCGAAATGCTTCCTAACGCGCATCGAACCGAAACCACAATATGCAGTGAGCCAAACGGCCTACGCTCGAACCACTGCGCCGAGCGGTCGTCTAAATGTATACATTTTAGCTTATTCCTTGCCAACAGGTTTGGCATAACCAAGTAATATCAGCAAACTTTGATAGCGAATATAAGACTATTTTTAGGTACTTGAGTAATAAATAGGTATTTTTGAAACAAAAAAAAAATGTTTAAATGTATTGGTAGTCATAAGTCAATATAAAAAGGTATTCTGAATTCAATGAGTCATCAACCCTACCCACCTTATTAATAAATGTGGATTAGCGGTTGTATAGTTAAACCATTCCTAGTCTTCTTCTTTCGAATGTCAAATTACTGATGACAGAAAGAGATATATAGTTATGTGTGTAACTATTCGCCCGCTATACCACGTTTATTAATAAGTGGGTTTGTGTTTAGTCAAGTTAAGTTAATAGTTTTACGAGCTCACGCCTTGATGAAGTTAATAAAATAACTTGGCTATTATTTAGCGCGGCCCGGGACTCGAACACACTGCCTGCCGCATTCAAAGCTGTAATTTACGAGCGCACGCCGCTGCCTGCAGCCCAGCTCCTGGCGCGGAGCCAACTCCTTGCTATGAGCACTTAAGTCTCCAAACTGTAGTAAATATTAACGAAAATCACTCACTCACTAGGAAAACATCGTGAGGAAGCATGCCCGTCGTTCGTAAAGTCGTGTGAAGTTCGCCAACCAGCACTGGACCAGCGCGGTGGACGGCCCGGACTCCCCTCGCAACGAGGGGGAATGGGTATAATATCTTGTGTGTCCTTTATCCCCCAAAGAGGTAGGCAGTGTCGCTCGATGGTCCACCCATATATCATTTGGTAACAATTTGGCCCCGAAGTAATAGGCTCGCCATTGCCATTATACCTTTCGAAGTAATTCTTTTATATTGATAAAAATGATACAGGGGGTATTACAAAAGTCCTAAATAATTTTGGTACATATTATAGTACGGTAGTTGATATGGATATGCTTGTTCCTAAGAATGTACACCATCTTTTATTCTATTGAAAACAGTAACCATTAAGTTTGTCGCTGGCTCTTTTCAGTGGAAGCGGCATTCCGAGCCGGCGGCAGATTCTGACTGTTCATAAGTGCTTTGTTGGCTTACGTATATAAAAATGTTCTGATTTGGTTTGACCTTTATTAGCTCTGTAGCTATGTGCCGCGTCGTTTATACACCCGGTTGTATATCGAATAACAGATTATCCATTGTCCTGCTCGCTGTCGCTTGTTAGGTTAAAACGGTTAAAGCGATCGATCATAGGCCACATCCAGACTGGCGACCAGTCGCGTCTGCGATCGACGTGATAAATGATGCATTGACAGATCACCGGACCGGCCATGCGGATGTACCCTTATTGATGAATACTGTAATTATGGATGTCACTATGAAAAGAGCGGTCAAGTGCGTGCCGGACCACGCATAGTGTATCTTCTTTTCAGAGTTACGGCCATTTGATTATTCAAAAAACTAAGTAGCTAGAAAACAGTAGTAGCCATCAAAATTCAAGAAAAAGTACTTGCCTACTTAAAATTTTTGTGTAGTAGGTACCTACTTGAGATAACCACCTACATAAGGTTTAATAATAAGAAGTTACAAAAATTTAGTTCAAGTAATTAATTTTTATGGTGATAAAATACTATATCCGTGATACAAAGAGGTCAAGCAATGAACACCATTTTCATTCGTCCCACAAACTGATCATTTTCAGTGTACCTAGGTGTCGCTACTGTCGTTGTATATCTGTCAAAGGAAATTAAACCTTCACAATACGTGATTATTTCTAGTTTTCACTGCCGACATAGATTAGTAAAACCCGACAAAATTTTATTGTTCATTGTTAAGCTTTGTGATAATTTAGAACTACCAAAATCTATTCGAGTAAATTATTGACTAATTAAACTGCAGCTAACGCTTGCTGACAATCGACTAAACTAATTAGAATTAAAATTATTGTTGTACTAAAAGGGCAGCATCCGTTTAGTTTAGTTTATACACAGAATGAGCACCAGTCTCCTAGGCTATGGTTATGTTGGTAGCAGTTGTATGTATCCGCCACCTGTGGTCTACGTTGACAAACGACCTCTGCCCACCCCCTAACGACGCCGTCGTGAATATATAACAGCTATTAAAGCAAATATATAAGCGTACAGCGATGACGTAAGAAAACGTACTGAAATAAATAAGTATTCAATAAAATTAATTATATTTTTTACGAAGGCGTGAATGATTGAACGTATAAATCTTTTAGCTAAATGAATGAATGATGAATGTAGTACCTACCTACAGTTCTGAACACCGGTTTCATTCGACACATTAATGATTTGAAATGAAATTTCATGAACTGAAGTTAATGAACTGAAACTGTAACGTTGTAGTTTTTATGATCTCCCCTTGTTTCAAGGATGGGGGGGGGGGGGTATAACCTTTTCTGAATGTAGGTACCAGGCTCACATAAATTATCAAGAGTATGAATGAATTGGGGTCTTAAACTTCGTAGACTATAGTCCAATTCCCTCTTGATGCAAGGGGAGGTCGGCGCGTCAATCCGCATAGTCAACGTGGACCACGACATAAATCCCTCTTGTCGTAAGAGGAGGCGTCAGCTAATAACTCCTCTAACTCTAACATACATGTACCAGGCTGACATAATTTATCAGGAGTTTATCTCAATCAAAATTACTGACTGACATTTATTTATAAATTCGTTCTAAATTTCGATGGAAATAATTTTAGTTAAATGTTTAAATTGTGTGTTTGTATGTATGTCGCGCAATTAATATTAAGAGCGATCATATTTTATTTGTAGAACTGACGCAGGGTTGTCAACATGTCGTACAGTCAGCTCGGACAGTAAGTCGTAAACCTTGAGTTGATTTAGAACTTTAACAATAATAATTTGGTTGTTCTAGGTAAATATTTGCTACGAAATACTTACTGGACAGAATTTTGAAATGGTTCAGAAGATATACCAATCTTTTATTAACAACATATATAAACTGATCGAGAACCAATTGTACCAATTGTAGAAACATAAAACAGAAAAATAACAACCAATAGCATTGCTACTAGCTACAATATCACGGTATGAAGAAGCGATCGTATTGGCGGGGTTTTCATCACGCACAAGTATGGTCGTCTCAGCCACAGAATTACAATATCTTAAAATAGGTAATTGTAAAGTGTCAGCCCTATAGTTTGATGTGATTTAAATCTCGGCCTGGCGACCAGGACGCAGATATAAACCGCAGATTGATATAACGTACTTATCAGATTGAGACTTGCATAGCTTTGAGTATTTATCAAATAAAATTACATAACATTATAAATAAACTAGCTGCCCCGACAGACGTTGTCCTGTCTTAACTTTGATATTGAATTCGAATTGTTCCGCTCAACTTTCTTAATTTTTTCTTTCATAAGAACCTTCTCCTGACAATAATAAACACAACAAAAAATAATTAGCGAAATCGTTCCATCCGTTCACGCGTGATGCGATGACCAAGGAAATAGAGATTCATTTTATATTCATTCATTCTCTTATATAGATATAGGCTAGCTGACCCGACAGACGTTGTCCTGTCTTTTAGGGGTACCTATGAAAAATAGATAGATGCCGATTCTCAAACCTAGTGAATATGCATATAAAATTTCATAAAATTCGGTCAAGCCGTTTCGGAGGAGTATTGTAACTAACATTGTGTTGTGATGCGAGAATTTTATAAGATTTTGTCGTAACTTTTGTCGCAGGGTGAGACAGAACCCACAATATGGCATAATGGCAGTGGCGGCCGAAACACGAGCAAAGCTACGAATATTAATTGAAAAACGACTGAAAATGAGGTCTTTTTTAATGTTCATTGTTTATAAAAAGTGCGTGATCCATAAGTACATATTAAGTATAATATATGTAGATATCTAAGTACAGCTATCCAAGATATTATCTTGGTCTATTTTGAATGTGAGAGAGTGTCTTAAAAACAGCGCAGTGACGTCATATCTCCATATTCTCGCAAAAAACAGTCTCAAAAGGCCGATATTGATGTTCAAGATGGCTCCATTGTTGTCCGCGCGGGGCGGGGGCGCCACTCGCGCAAAGTGCCGCTCCGAGGCAAGAGGCTGGCTGTACCACTTATTATGAAGTGTACGGAACTAGCTAGTCACACTAGGGTTCCGTGGGCATGGAAGAAATATTGGTTCGTCTTTTAAGATGACTTCAATTTAGAATATTTTTTTATATTCACTTATAATAGAAAACTTATAACGCAAATACTCAACACCGGCACTTGTGTTACAAAGTCAGTAAACAAGCTTACAACCAGCCTAATGTTAAGCAGTTACCGTAGACTATAGATGCTTGTAATTCCGATAGCATCGCATGTAGCCGACATGAAGGGGAGTGGAACAGAGGGGGGGAGGGGTGGGGCTGCTGGATGCTGTCCACACTTGTTTGTAAGACCCAGACTAAGCTCACGACCACGTTGTCTATGGTTTAGACCAGGGATTCCCAAAGTGGTCGATATCGACCCCTAGGGATCGATATTGGTTTCCCCGGGGTCGACATAAACTGCTATTGGGGGTCGACGAGGACTTAAAATCGACCCCTATTAATTCTTATGACACTTTATAAATACAGTATGGTTTTTGGTATTTCCAAAGGTTGTCTGGAAGAAGAGATCGCAGTCTGCGATAAGACCGCCCAGTGTAAATTATTGTTTTTTTATGTTATTACATATATTCCGAACTTCTATGGCTTTGGGCGGGTCTCAGGTATCAATTCATTTTGGAAAAGGGGTCTCTTACCCAGAATCGTTTGGGAATCCCTGGTTTAGACCATGTGGTCGTCTTAATGAATGTCATAACGCGTGTCGCGGGCGCGGGCGTCCCAGTCGGTGCTCCGCGGCGCGGCGCGCGCTCAGTTTAGCTGTGCACGTAAATCACTATTTTATTTCCGTCACCACCGCCGGCTTCCGCTGATCTATGACGCGGGGGTAGGGAGGGGATGGTTCAGATATTCGGTGCGGATATTGATAAGTATTTGTTCAGACCCTAACAAAGAACCAGTTAAAAAAACCCCAAAATTAAAAACCGTTATAAAAATCTGTCAATATTCTGGGATAAATTGAAATGAAACGTTTTATATATTTATTTATTAAATACTTCGCTCAAAAAATAAATGTAAATGCAACCAGTGTAAAATATGACATCCCGATCAATAATTAGTTGAAGACGTCTTTTATAGATTAACTAAAGTAAAACTTGACAAAACCTACACATTTTTCTAATGACGTGTGATGTTCGGCAACCCACACTGCGCCAGCGTGGTGGACCGTTATGGCCCAACTCCCCTTAAAAATGGACAAGGGGGAAAGTGCCCAGTGTAATGGTAAAAGACCTGCCCAATTACAACGGGTACAATAACAGCATCGCTGAAATGCGAGTCCACTGCACTTCAGTGGTCCTCTGCCACCACCACTTCAGGGAAAATAAGCGTGATTAAATGTAAATGTTTTGATAATTAAAAGGACTAGACATTTTATTTGTTCCAATCCAAACTGAGGGCCATTCTAAAAAAATCAATTTTCTGATAATATCCGAACAAGGTAACATCACTAGCATAAAACAACATCAATTTTATAGATCATTGATCTTTGCCGGCTACTACGTAGCTCCCGCGCACGTGTCTTATGTCACTCTCGCACTGTGTCAAACACACGCGATAGTAAGAGACAGATGCACGTTAAATTGTTTCTATTAGAATATTGTAATATCTTTCTCGCGCAGCTGCTGTTTAGATTAGAGTGAAAGAGATGGATATAGTTGTTTAGCTTGAATATCGATTTGAGTATAATAAAACTGTATTCCAAATTGAGCGCAGACGGAACAAAGATTATGTAACAGGATAGACGAGATACGAGTAATATAAATAAATGATTGAATGTGGACCGCCTGGGTAGCGGTTCGAGCGCAGGCCGCTGGGCTCCTGCGCCGGGTGGTCGCAGGTTCGATTCCCGTCCGGCACAAAATAAATGTAAAAAGACAAGCCCGTTGAGTTTCTTGCCGGATCTTCTCAATCGAGGTCGCCTTCCGATCCGGAAGAAAATATGTAAAAATTATAATTCGTAAATGCCTAATCAAAATTAACCATTTTAATTTGACTATAAAACAGGCGTTGCTTAGTTCGTAGTTTGGGACCATACATGTGGTGTTTTCGTATGGCGAAAATATCCACCCCTAACCTCTTATTTACACCGACGCAATAGATAGATACTTGTATTAAGTTTTTGTTTCTTATTTTGAGCTGTAATACAAGTATTCCACCAGTATAACCGAGGGGTGAAAGAGAGGGGCTGACTGCTCCCTTTGTCTCCCCCCCTGAGAATAGTTCTCTGTCCACCTCGCCCCGGAACACCGTCGTTATACTAGTTATTTTTAATTGACTTTATAAGTTACTCATGCCGGCATAAACTGATTCTGATTCCCACTCACACACTGACACAGTTTCGAATGTGTGATATGATTGATGTATTATTGTTGTGAGTTCGAAGGTCCATTCAAACTACGGTGGAATTCGTTGCTTCGTTGCACGCGCAATGATCAGATTTAAATAAATATCGCCTGACTAACACACGGACTGTGCAATGAATGCAAAGATTCAGGCCCGTATTAATGAATCGATCTCAAGTTTGAGAGCTATCTTGGAAATGTCATTCTTATGTCATACCATTACAAAATTGTATGTCAAAAGCGAACTCAATTACCCATCAGTATTTGTTGCTGTCAAAACTTGTACATAAAACATAATATATGTCCCCCGATCAGGCGAGATCGTTTAATCAGCTTATTAGGTAATATTCAAATAAATTAAATTCTCAGATTTTCAAATCTGCATAAAAACCAGAGATACTGCGGAGGCATTCACAGTTGACGGAAAGTTTCCGCTGTCGGAAACGAAAGCTTCCATCATTCTTTTACAAATGCATTAGAAGAGGGACGGAAGATGTCGTTCCCGACATCGGAAACTTTCCGTCGATCGTGTACACCCCTATGGAATGTCTAGACGGTCCAGATGCTGGACTGAAGTCCATTGCCTGGACTAAACGCAGAGACCAAGCGTATTGAAATATACTTTGGTTTCGAACTGGACCTACATACATGCGCGTGTATATTATTGGCCTATGTTATAACCCGTAGATAATACCACCAAAGTCTAAACTGCTGTCCGCATTATATTTTTCATTTCACGGCCGCGGCTCGGCGCGCGCGCAGATAATTTACGATTGGACGAAACTAGATAATGTCAGTCTGTTGAGGCGGCTGCGTCATTGGTTGATTTAATGTTGAATTGATAGGAATATTGGATCAGCTGTCTCCCGAGCCCCGCGTCCCGCGCCCCGCGCCCAGCGTCACATGAGGAGGAGCGTTGCTATTTTGATTGCCGACGGATGGACCGTTCGTTCTCTTGCCGGTGCGATCGAGTCTACGTTCAAACTGAAATAATTCCGAATTTACGATAGCGGGAATTGAACCCGCAAACCTCCGGTACGGAGCGACGAGAGAAGTATGAACGTTTTTACTTGAACTCGAGCGGAGTAATTGAACGTTATTCACCATCGTTTGGTGCATTCAGGTTTTGCTTTCTTCTTATGTATTATTTACCTGTAACAATACAAATAATATTATGTAATAAAATTCAAAAAAAAAAATATTCTAAATTCTAAATTGTTTTTATTCATGTAAGCCAACAAAGCATTTATGAATAGTCAGAATCTACCACCGGTTCGGAATGCTGCTTCCACTGAGAAGAGCCGGCAAGAAACTCAATGGTCACTCTTTTCAATAATAATTGTTTACAACAACTTAATAAGTTAATCTTAGGGCATTTTTGATCATAGACTTATTATTTTTTAATACTCTATGGTTTTGATAGCTAACAATATCCTTCCTTATGCGAATATTTAAAAAAACGAATATAAAAAGTTATTTCCTCCCACTTCTTTCACAAATTCCATGGTCCACGGCAAAGAGGTACTCGTATTACCAGCATGCAGCTCGCGTATTTAATTGAACATCTAATATAATATCTGATAGCGTACTCTTAATTTACTTTGCAATACCATAGAAAGAGACGGCTGTACACAGTCAATCCTGTCTTAAAGAGTCAAGAAATAGAAATGACATAGTAATGGATTCCGTGATCATATAAAACTCGTAGCCAGTATGTCCCAGAGTGACCCCAGATCTTTGATAAAGGCTGTGTCAAGGCCCCAGATTTACATTTATATACCTTCAAACAAGTTCCTTCTAAAATAATACCTGAAATGTGGAGTTTTTTAAATACAAAGGTGCTTAAAACAAACAATTTAGGTCAACAAATATTACGTTTTTTAAACAGTCTCGTGGAGAGATAAGTATACTCATATAAATTGCGAATTCTACAAAATGTAACCTCCCTATAGGGATGGGAAAGCTTCGGATAATATAACGGATCGGATAATTTTGCGTCAGTGTTCACATTTCTGCCGTTGAGCCATTTCAGAATCAAAATATTAGGTAGTTTTTATTGAAATAATCATACTATACTATATAATAATATTATAAAGAGGAAAACTTTGTTTGTTTGATTGTAATGAATAGGCTCCGAAACTACTGAACCGAAACTTGAAAAATTATTTCACTGTTGGGAAGCTACACTATCCCCGGGTGACATAGGCTATATTATATTTTGAAGCGAAGCTTCTTTACGGACGTTCGGGGCGCTCGCTGCCCGGGCACTAAAACCGTGCAAATTGTGACGTAGCGTTACGCGTTACACGTTACACGATGACGTCAGAGCTGCGGCGCCCTAAGCTTTATACTAAATATGGCTTGAAGGTTAAATAGAACATTGGTAATAATTTAAATATATCAAAAAATTAAGAATACTTCACAATTATGCGTGTCATCAAGCGGTCACCCATCTTAGTACTGACCGCGCCCGACGTTGCTTAACTTCGGTGATCGGATGAGAACCGATGTATTCACCGTGCTATGGACTTTGATGATAAAGGTTCTGAATAAAGTAACCCATATCTACAATTACATAAGATATTTTAGTTGCCCTATAGTGGATAATTTCATCTTAATTTCTAATGTTTAGGTGACTCAGTTGGAAATAGGTCCTGCTTGCATTAAATGGTAACAGACGTGGGTTCAAGCCTCCACACAAGCAATTGAATATTTGTTTTATATAAGATTTCAATATTTTTCCTTAGAAATCTTGCAATTTATATTTATATTAATTATATTTGCAATTTATATTTTATTTTAATATAATTAATTGAACACCAACGCATAATGGTTTAATTTACCTTAGAAAGGGACGAAAAAGGTACAACAATATACAACTGCAGATAGGTACATCAACCAATCACTTTAGATGTCTGATATGGCTAAATAGGTATTTACTTACTAACAACAAAAGATGTCCCATTTTGTTCAATAGGTACGATAGCCTAAATGAAAATCTGGAATAAGCTGGCGAGCAATAATTCAAGGTACCTACCCAGGTAGGTGGGTACCTATGCCTAATTTCATTTATTTTTATGTTACACTTTGCCTACCCTGTTTCAATACCCTATGCACGCCACTAATAATATCTTCTGTAAAGCTTCGCTTCTTTCGGGCGTCCCTAGACGGCACTGCTTTTTTTTAAAAAAAATAGGGATCCTTACTAAAACTCCAATAATGTAACCGTAATGTACCCGTGCGAAGCCGGGGCGGGCCGCTAGTATAAAATATAATGCTGAGAACCTTGAATAAAGCATCATTTGCGCTTAGCCAGTGGTTAAGCGGCCTCGTACCACAGAGGTGTCGGGTTTGATAATATATCTAGTACTGTTAACAATTGTGTAAATTACACACACAGGAATATATTCTTGAACCAAGTAAATATTTATTGGTCAAGAATAATATTGATTCATATATGGGGAAAACGATATTTTCTTGGATGTAGCATATATTTGTTTTGGATTTTATTCTTAGATTAACAATAATTAGCTTGAATTAAGAGTAAGATATCTATTGGTGAGAGAAATGAACACTTTTTGAAATCAAGACCGATACATTACTCGAGGTTCAACATACATTTTTCTTGAACAAAAACAAATAACTTGAATTTTCAATTTTATTTTTATTTTGAAACCAAGAGCGAGGATTTTCAAACAGAAACAATATTTTCTTGACATTTTATGTTTCCATTGTTGAATTAAAATAATAGTGATTAAACGGAAGTATTTTTTTATTCGATTAAAAAATAAAGAGGTTCCTACAGAGAATACTGAGTTTTGAAGTGATTTAAAATATTTTTTAACTTGAGATTGTAGATGTTTTAAACTAAAACGGATTTATCTTGATTCAATATGTTTTTACATTTTATTTCAATGATACAATTCACTTGTCTTGATAATTGTTAATCTTAACTGATGAACATTGTAGTATTAGATTAAGAAAATTGTTCTTGAACTTGAGTCTTTTATTTTAGATATTTTTTTTGTTTTTTTTTGGTGGATCTCGTCGTGAGCGGACGTTTTTGATGCTTCGCTTTTATATTTGGTACCTATACATTTGTCTTTCAAATTTTATCGGTGCCTCTCTTACTATCTTGTGGAGTGAGTGGCCCATAAGACCCACTCGTGCGAACTTATATTTGTTTGATATTTATTTTGCATTGAGACCTCTGCCTGCGGTAGGATTTGAACCCGCGTCCTGGGCACGGTCGGTCGGTGTGGGCCGGCTGTTTGCGCGACGCACCACCGTAACTTAGCTTTTCGCGGCAAAAATTGCCGTCACTATTACAGCAACTCCCAGAGGCGGCTAAAACTAGACTATTGTTTTTAACTGTCGGTCAAGTGCATTATAATACACTCTGTTTTGTGTGGTCTTATATAATTAGAAGCTGGCTTTAAAGCTTTATTTAAAAATGAAATGCCTAGCATGTAATATGCAAATAGAACGGGGAAACGAACTTTGTTTTAAAACCTATTGGTCTCAAGAATTTTTTTGTTAGACTGAATATTATTCTTTCTTTAAACAAAACGCTAGTTCATCTCATATAGAAACAAAAAAAATCTTAGGTGGACGCAATAAGTGATTCTCACAAAACTACAAAAGTATTGTACTAACTCATCGGAGTATCTTATTTTAAATTATTCAGTTTCTTACATCAATACTCACATTTATTAGTCTCAATTAAAATATTATTGAACTGAATATTATATTTTCTTTATATAAAACTCTGGTTTATCTTCTTTGCAAACAAAAATATTCTTAGCTGAACGCAATAACTAATTCTCAAAAAACAACAAAAGTGTTGTACGAACTCATTGGAGTATCTTGTTATAAATTATTCGTTTTCTTGGATCAATTCTTATATTTACTCATCTCAATAAAAATGTTATTGAAATAAATATTATATTTTCTTTAAACACAACGCTAGTTCATCTTTTTTGCAAACACTACGAGTCTTCGTTTAACTCCATTATTTATTAACACAAAATATTCAAACTTATTGTTTACGCTCATTGAGCATTAATTATTTTCTTGAATTGATACCACACTTTTCTCACGCCAAGAATATAAGGTTATATATAATCCAAATATTTTTATTTTTATTTGAATAGCAACTTTTCTCGTTTGTATTTGATTTCATATAATTAATTCAAGTATATTACTATTTTAAATAAAAACCATTATTCTTGATACGACACACATTTTTCTTGGGCGAAAGCATTCATCGTTTACAGTTTAGGAGAATCACACCTGTTTTGAAGGAAGAATATAATGTTTTATTCTAAAACAAAAAATCTTCATCTAACATATTAAGAGTTTTGATTCATGAAAATTGTTACAGGTTTTGATCTAATTAATTATGGTTCTTGTATATAAACAATGCTGTTTCATATCAAGACATATAAATTTTAATATCCAAAACTAATTTATTATTTGGTCAAGATTGATATATTCTCGAAGAGACACTAATTGTTTTAATTCTAGTAAATTTATCGAGAATAATATTGGTTTACGCAGAGAAAAATGTTTTTGTTAAACTAAGACATTATTGTCAGTTCAAGCATATATTTACTTGTTATTAAACAATATTTCTGAGAATAAAATTATTCTTGACTGAAAACAAATTTTGGGCGCCTTTTTTTGTGTGTACACTTAATATATATTATACTCCGTTCAGACTACAGCAATATCTTGCCCGTGCCTCTAAGCTGTATTCTTAACTAAATAAACGATATCTTAACAACACCAACTAAATATTAACAATCCTAATAAATTAACGAACATCATACAATATCCTCCTCTTACATAATCCTACTATGGTCATAATTTGCATCGGATGTCCGCCGGCGCTGGCTTCATCTCGTGAGAAACTGGTCCGGCAGCGGCCGGCTGGCGGGCCAGCTCCACCCAGTAACGTGGGGTACTTGATTTATACGCTATTTTTAGAACGAATAGTTAGTGTGAAAAATGTGTATTACTGTTTTGTAGTGTTTGTAAAAAAATAACGAATATTTCATGTTTTTTTTTTCGTTGTTTCTAATTTATTATTTTGTAGTGATAAAAACAATTCATATTCCATAATATACTTCATTGTAAGGTTGCAAGACGCATGCACAGGGAAATAAGTTATTTTTCAGATAGTGAACATAGATTAAAAATCATGTTTCCACCTTAAGGCTAAAGCGCCCATCTAGCCCGCGAAGTTCAAATTTTTTGAGTTCTTTTAGAATTTTTTCAAAATCTGACAATAATAAAACACAAATTTTGTAATTCGCGAAAAAGACCGTGTGCAGTGCATTTATTAATATATCCAACTTACTCTAAAACATTTCAAGAACGACAGCTATCCAGATAATCTGGCAATTTTTGTATATTTAGTGATTTACTAGTATCATATCCACCGTGATAATATTTAGAGTAAAATAAATGTATTAATAAATGCACTGCACACGGTCTTTTTCGCGAATTACAAAATTTGTCTTTTATTATTGTCAGATTTTGAAAAATTTCTAAAAGAACTCAAAACATTTGAACTTCGCGGGCTAGACAGTTAAAACCATAAAGTCACCTTTATGATTTATTTTGATAAACTTTGGTCTGGGTTCTTTATTTTCTCTAGTAACAGCTAGTAATTTATCCGAAAGCACGTAACGCCTGGAATAAGTTATCGTAAAGTATTTATTTCAGATCTATATAAATATATTTTTAATAAAAAAGTAAGATCAAAGATCTGTGTAGGTATATAAGACAGTCTTATCGCCCTTCAAGACAACAGACATGGTTTATAAATGTACTCTTATCTACTAGTGGACTCAACATAAACTAAAAATATCCCTACTTTATACTCAACGATTCGGATATCCGGCCACTCGTGCCCATCCCTACTTCATCACGGGTGACGGCCCTCGAAAGCCCTCGAGTTGGCCGGAGCGGCGAAAACCGCGCGGTTACTCTGTCCTGCCGCCCGCGGGGCGCGGCGCCACTGTGCTGTTGCTTTGTTGTGAAATCATCACTGGTTTTGCTACCCCCATACGCAACCAGGAAGATGAAAAATACCAGAACTAAAATGCATTATTCGTCTATAATGCATAATTTTTTTATAATAATCGATCTACCTTAGTGATATAAGTCAAATAAGTAAAGTTCGTCCCCTAAATGAGTGGTATTTGAATCAAATTAATCCCATACTTTACTCGAGGGGTTGACGGCGAGGGGAGGGGTTGAGCGGTTGATAGGTCAGTCATGTACCTCAACTAGTAATATTTAATAAATGTATATAAAAATTATAAAAATGTATATCTTGTATCAAAAACTAAGTATCTTTTAACAATTTCCTTAGCAATTTCCAATTTAGTTACTCTTGGCTGCTGGCCAAAATAATTTATATGACAAGTTAGCGCGCCAGCGATAAATATAAGAAGTATTTGGACAATTTGACATTTCTGATAGCGGCGCGGCAGCGAGGCGAGGCTGCACTTCCTTGCATCCGACGTACAGCATGGAAGAATATTTCTACTACTTTTTAATGCACGTTACTTGGTCTGCTTGGGTTTTAGGGTGTCAAAAGGAGCCAGTTTTCTTTCTAGACTTTCAATCTTCCTCTGTACCTACCAATATTTATCTAAAACGGTTCAGTAGTTATTGCGTGACACGTTGTTAAACATCGAAATAGTAATAAATTGTTGAAAGGTGTTAAATTAAACATACTAACGGCAGCTGCTTTTTTCTACTAGCTATGCCCGCGACTTCGTCCGCGTGGAATTTACCTTTACAAAAAAGCCCGCTCCCGCGTTCTGAGCACGCGCGACAGGACCCATTTTTTTAATATTGTTTTTCTAAAATAAACGTAGCCTAAGTTACTCCTTAAAACATCAGCTATCTGCCAGTAAAAGTCCCGTCAAAATCGGTCCAGCCGTTTCGGAGATTACCCGGAACAAACACACAGACAGACAGACATATAGACAAAACAATTTTTAAAACGCGTTTTTGTTATAGGTGTCGTATGTACTTTCAAATGCATTTAGTGAAAAGGTGTTATTTTGATATTACAAACAGACACTCCAATTTTATTTATTTGTATAGATTTCCACCATATCCCTAAGCTCCCCTCAAAACTGGGAGGATATTATTACAATACTACTCTAAATATTCTGACCATAAGTACCAGGGTAACATGACCGCATAGATATGTCACACAAAGTTCCCAGTAGCGCAGTGAGCGCTTTCACCGTACTATTCGCAAGTGGGACGCGAGCTCCCTGCCTACTACTTCCTGTCTGTCCGCAGCTTCTAGGTCACTACATCACGCCCGCACTCCCTGACAGGGTGTACAGAGGTGCATGAAACTATACTCATACAATTTATATTCCCATGTGTAATGAGTGACACGAGCACAAAGATTTCTTGGTCATAATTTCCAAATTTCGATCCTAAGATTATTTTTTTTTTACTATAAAATCGAATATCTATATACATATAACTCAAAGGTGACGGACTGTCTGACTGACTGACTGACTAACTGACATAGTGATCTATCAACACACAGCCCAAACCACTGGACGGATCGGGCTGAAATTTGGTATGCAGGTAGATGTTATGACGTAGGCATCCGCTAAGAAAGGATTTTGATTAATTCTACCCCCAAGGGGATAAAATAGGGGATGAAAGTTTGTATTAAACTTTGTCAATAAAATCCCACGCGGACGTAGTCGCGGGCACAGCTAGTTTAAATATAACATTGATATTAAAGGGATTGAACTCAATACGTAAAGTATCATTAAAAAGCCAACTGGGTCATCCCAAAGTAACGCTTCTATCTATTGTAGGAATGACTAAAAAGACACAGATCAGAAATAACGAAAAGTTAATTTCTCAAACCACGCGTTTGTTAAACGACTATCAAACCGAATAATTTATATCCGAATATTTTCGCATGGATCCCTATTTCAGTAAAATCGTCAATTCTGTCAACATGTTTGAGGTTAGAACATTAATTGACCTCTGCGCAGGCGGTGTGTGTTCAATTACAAGGGGCGGAGTGACCTTAAGGTCTTTTAATCAGCCACCCCTTTGGGGCAGGGGACGAATACTGATTTAGAGGATTTAAGGGTGGGTCCATGTAATAAGCTGATTGAACGAACAGGTCGTGAGTTCATGTCTTGACGCTGTTCTTTTATACAGTTTTTGTGAATCTCCTTGTATGATGTACACCAGCTTCTGTCCGTGGCTTCGTCTGCGTGGCTTAAGTAACGTATCCAATATGTTATTCCAGGTTATAAACTATGCGTGTGCCAAATTTCACACAAATCCGTTCAGCCATTTTTACAGGATTGAGCTACAAACTTTCACGATTATAATATGGATTATATTTACGCGAACTTTTAGCGGGTAAGAATCATATGCCCATACCTTTATCACAAGAGGTCTGGGGATCTTCAGTAGATTTAAGTACTTAAGTATTCATCGTCAACAAAAAAAAAGGCTTTTGTTCATTTAACAGAGAGCAGAACAACGAAACCCTTCAATTATAGGGTTTAGGGGTGTATGGCTAAGCCAAAAGGCTTTATGTGACGCATAGTAAAGCTTGCATATACTATTTTACTAGACGCTGGCTAAATACAAAAAGCGAAGTTAAAACGCAAAAAAAATGGTTTACGTACCTCTAAAAATTACGCAGGTGATACCGACGGTAACGGCTAGTTATAAAGACAAAGACGGTTAATTAATGAACGTGTTGGTCGAACCGACCCTTTAACTAATCCCGCGACACGTGGAGTCAGCACGAGACTGGGAGCTGCTTAATTAGTTCTACACAAGAAAGATTGACTTTCCTCATTGGTCCAATTGGAAATTAGGTGTTATTATACGTAGGTATAGAAAGGTACTTTACCAGTGGTATACCTTTGGAACACAAGGTTCAAATCCCGACTTACATTTTGTGATTTTCGTTTTTTTTATGTTAAGCAGTTACTGCAGCCTATATGATTGTAATACCAAAGACATTGCTCGCATGTTGTCGACCTGATCGGAGTGGCACGAAAAGAGGGGAAGGGGAGTCTTGAAAGTCATGAATCCAAGCTATCTAGTTCAATCTAAATAAAATAAAGTAAGTAATTATTGTTACAATAGCCGTTCAACGGTGTCAATAGCTTAGATCACAGTGTAATAGACACAGTATATCAACTCCGAAAACGCGCGCCATAACGACTGGCCGAAGCACAGCTGCGGCATGGCCAAAATGTGAAAAAAATCGATTTTGTCCCATTCCTTCCTAAAAAATACCTAGGAAGGAGAGAGAGCTAGCAACATGTCGGAACTTTAGAGTGTCCAAATTTTAGAATATTACCTGATTATGTAGAAAGAAGCAAATGCGAAACGGCCTTCTTCGTAAAATGTCTGTCGTGAGGCTTAAAAGATAGACATCACAGACTCGACTGTCATGTCTTTGTCCAGTCGAGAACATATACCTGCTGACAGATACAGAGGGCCTTTTAAGAACGCGGCCTGCTTTTGAGGACCCTGTAAATCATATTTTTTGAGACTTATATTCATAGATAGACCTGCATTGTACTACTGAATTTCATACACTATGTCATAGGCGCGGCCGCGAAGTAGAAAGTAAGCCGCCACGGTCCATCGGCGCTGTTACACCGCGGCGCGGCGCGGTCGGGCGCGGGCGGCCCACTGCTGGACATAGTTCCTGGTCCTATCGCTTTCCTAAGCCCAGCAAATGGGCCATGACCACTTAGAAGTTAAGCAACCCCCCCACCAGGTCATATTCTGGCCTTAACTATGTTAACCACTATCATGCGAGCTAAGGCTCTGGCTGGGTGACAATAGACGAAGTAAAGTATCTTAACGCGGTCAGACAATAGATGGGTGGTAACTAAAAGGTGTTTAGTTTCAAACACCCAACCCTATCGTAAGCTCAAAACAAAAAAAAAAATTGTTTTTGCTAAGTACAAAAGCTCCTAAGTACCAGGCTGACATAACAATGAGGCGGTCGCCTAAACTAAACCTCGTCATGTAGGTACGCAATGAGTCATGGTGAACCAGTTTTGGACACGATTTAGCCCGTATAAGGTATTTTAAGTAAATGTTTTTAAAGAACCGCTGCCTGTTATTGTATTAAAAAGATAAGTACCATCATACTTGCATTCCATGAGGAGAAGCCGAGGGGAGAAACAGAGTACCTACAAAATGTCATTGTGTACAAGAAACGAGCGACACCGTCGCCACTTATTTATTTATTTATTTTCTCAATACATACAAATATCTTTACAGGCTAGACCCAATGCGATATTGTTGCAAACTTAAAAATTAAAAATAATACAACTGTTTTTATTTAACATAGCAAATTCTATATTATGTAGCTGTTCTTGTAAATTCACCCAAAGTGCAACAGAATAAGTCCAAGTCCTCAGCAATGAGGTTGACGACACAAGTTTTCAATAACATCACTAACCGATGAGAATAATCTACTCTAACTTGAACTGTATTGCTTCTAGATCAAAGTTTACTTTCAAATATATTTTTAGATTTATATGAAACATTTTTGCATATCATCATTGTCCTTATCATTTTCATAAGAAATATAAATCTTCGAAGAATCTTCAGATATGTCATGCGTTCCTGGTATTTCAACAACTGATGCGCATGCCATGCTATTTGAAGCCTTAAATTCCACTGAGAGAACCGATTTCACTGTTTGATATTACAAACAGACACTCCAATTTGATTTATTTGTATAGATGAATATTAATTACGTCTAAATAGGGACAAAGTTTCATAAAACATTGAGAATAAATTATAGCAGAAATAATGTGATACTTCATGAACTATGAAATATAACATTTTTCACATGAAATGTGACCGACTGCATGACGGATCATTGTCAGATACGTGACGCGTGTCCCATTGTCAATGTCATGACACCAGGCCGATGACCTGCGCTTTTGTACGGATCGCACTAAAACAGGCTCAGCCGTGAGAACTCTTCCGGGGTTCGTAACTGAAAACCACCTTTCTTGAGAAAAACCACCTACCTATGATTTTGAGACATTCCCATCTTCTGAATATATATATTATAGGTTTAGTTTTATCAGTCTTCAGACGTCGCCTCCAAGTACTAATGCGATGGTGTCAGAACAGAGCCGGCTGTTTCCTTACCACCGACCTTTTGTGCTTATCCATAGTATCGAAGAGACAGCGTAGCAGTCTAAGAAGCAGGTCGTTTGACGGTGAGTAAGCCGGACCCTTGGACTTATCTTTATCCCCAAATCTCAAAATAAGTACTTATAACATAAATCCTACTAATATTATAAATGCGAAAGTTTGTGAGTGTGGATGTATGTTTGTTACTCTTTCACGCCAAAACTGCTGAACGGATTTGGATGAAATTTGGAACACAGATAGTTTATAACCTGGATTAACACATAGAATACTTTACTTAAGTCTACGCGGACGTAGTCGCGGGCAAAAACTAGTATAATTATATTGTTGAGTCCAACTTCCTAAGCTGTCTATCCTCCCTAAACATTCAAACCATAAATACTTGATAGAATGTAGTCCTGGGAACCAGAATAGCATATCCACGAGGAGGTCATGAGCACGGCACAAGGCCATAAAATCTAGTTTTTTTGCTGGTGCCTAAGCATTTAAATCCTTGATATTGTTTCGTCCTGGGTACCAGGATAGCAAAGCCGGCAGGAGGTCGGACCGGGCGGCCGTGAGCGCGGGGTCGTCGGCCGCGGGTAATGATCCGCGGTTCACTGTCGACCGCCGACACTGAGATCCTATCTCGCGCTACACACGACACGACAACCAACAGATTCGCGAGACATACCTGACTGATGTCATATGTGGTTTCGATTGGAACATATCACTTTACTGGACCGGTGCGGGTTCGATTCCCTTGCAAAGGTTTTTTTCTCGTTATTTACCCCGGTCTGGGTGCCATTGGGATCGCCTCAGTCCAATGAAGGGTTCCTACAATACTAGTTGCTTAGTTTGGGACAATTTTCTGCAAAGAAAATTCACCCCCATTTTATTTAAAACGAGTTTAACTTTAAAAACGGACGAAATATCTAAATGGGAATCATGACTACGCTAAACGATCGTAAACAATGGGAATGTAGATAAACCAATTTCTTATTTTTATTGATTTATATCTAGTAATCAAAACTAAGGCAAAAACCAGAATATATAACATTCTGTCGCTATTTAACCCAGAACATAACGACGGACAGATGTTGTCGGGTCTCTATTATAGTGACAGTAATAAATTAAAATTAACATCATTCAAAATATCGCCGAGTCAATAATGAATATAAAATACTAGTTTATGCAAACGAAGTTAAAAAATAATCTTGTCTGGTTCCATGGAAATGTTCTTTTCGTGATTCGCCCCAATCTGGGTGTCACTGGGACCACCCCCGGTCCATAGTATGGTCGGTAGTGTCGGCACCGATAGAGTTGATCAGTTTGGAACCATACAGTTGGTATATTTAAACAAAGACTTTTAATGCAAATTCATTTCAACCGGCAACACAAAATGTTTAGATGAACAATTGTAGATCTTTACATTTCTTTTCACCTCGAGTTGTGCGAGTCATTCGAACGCGGATCACGAAATACCAACTGACATTATTCCGTGAATTTTTACAAATTCAAATAAACACCCACATGAAGACACTTACATGTGAAGCAGCAGAATATAATAGATAACTAATTATTGAACACAATACACATACCCACATCAAACATGGATAAAATACGCAGCATAGGTACCAACTTATTATTTTGATAACAAAAACAAAAAACTAGCAGTAGTGTACAAATGGAGGTCTTATCGCAGGCTGCGGTCTCTTCCAGACTGCCTTTGGATGGAGAAGATTTTGTCTCATAAGGTACCTAACCTACATCATAATTATGTCAACATATACGTTTTAATCACTTATGGGAAAAGGACAGAGGTACCTACATAACAATAAATAATGAAATAAACCTGCATACTTCTGAAGCCAAATAGTAGAATTTTAACACTTCTACGGTCGATTTTTTTTTCTTCCAACTCCTCTTTTTTTGTTTTGATTAAATTCTTGCGGGTTCCAGGACAATTTAACTTGTCCCCGGGACTCGTCGAGGGTCATCAAACCTCGACGTCATTATTAGTCACCATTGTCGATCCTGGTTTACAGGAGTTACAGTGGTAGGAGTGTGTGGTGGGTCCAGTCCAGAAAATCTAGTAATACATCACGCCTGTATACCCGTGAGAAGGGGTAGGCCGATGTGTGTTTTGATCGAAAAGTAACAGGAATTCGGGCCATATGCCACCACGCTGGGCCATTTGACGAAATTCACAATCCAATTAATATGGGCCCATATTAATAGATCGATCTCAAGTCTGAGACCGGTCTTGAGTTCGCTTTTGACATGTCATTTTGTACTGCTATGACTTAAGAATGACATTTTCAAGATCGCGCTCAAACTTGAGATCGTTTAATAAATACGGTCTTTTAAAAAGAACAAAATATTACTATTAGAACAATTTTTAGAACGTAAAAGTGTTCAACTGTCCGGAAACTTCGCGGATCATGGTCCCGATGCTGTTATATACGTAACACAAAAACGTTATGTGTAACATGTAACACTAAGCAACAGCCTCGGCCTTGTGGCTGTACCTACCTACCTACCTACCTATACAGTATACAGTTCACAGCCGGTCGGGTTACTATAATGACGCGAGTAAGTTTTTGTTGAGCATCATTACTGGCACACTACCGCCATTGTTACAATAAACTTGTAATTACGGACGTGCGTTATTTATAATCTGTGCTGTTACAGTATTGTCATTGTCAAAAAGTATTTTTAACCATAAACATAAGTATTACTTTTTTTAACGGCCTGCGATTTTGCCAACCTCCATAAAGCAAACACACAAACATATTAAAAGCGGCAATATCGTTATTTGCGGTAATTCGGCGCCGCGCGAGACCCACCACTAACTTATTCAGGATTCAATCGACCAGCCCTCGGCTCCGTAACGAGGTATACTCCCGGTAAGTGAGAGCACAGCCTATTCCCTGTAGGGGTAGGCAGGCAGGGGTAGTGTACCACCGTTGACCCACATTTTCCACGGGTATTTGTTACCTATAATCCCTACTTGTATACAATGCTGGTGTGAGTGTGTTCTTAATTTTTGTTCTCCTAAACGGCTTGACCGATTTTCATGATTTTTTTTTGGGTACTTAAACCCACATGGATGGTTCTTAGCTATAGTAGGACCCGTTAGGTGGCACTGTTGTTGACATACAGAAATATATACACTAACGAAACTGCAAGTAATTATTAATTATAGACATATTTTTTTAAGAATGACGGTCAGAGATCGTACATATCTGTCCATGTTTGATGATCGCCTAATCTGGCCGTAGGCCGGCTCCCTGCAACAGTGGTTGCGGGTTCGATTCCCGGCAGGGCACATGACAGAAATGGTGTCTATTCGAAATTTTCCCTGTTCTGTTTGTCCATAACACATGGGTTGCTTAGTCTGGGACCATACAGAGGGTTAGTCTGGCGATATTTATTCATCTAATTAGAATGTTTACGATCTCACCGGTCGTGTCTGCGGGTTTTTAGACGCATTTTTTCAACGCCATTGTTTTAATTCTCGTGTGAATCCCACGCGCGTCACAGTTCGTGAACTTCGATCGTAAACGATTATTAGTCGACTTAATTGTTCGTTATCTCATTAGTCGATACGGCGCAGTCTTGAGGACCTGAGTTTTAGGGCAATGTTGATACCCATTGTGTTGGTAAAATCAGGATTAAGTTAAATGCGGTACAACTGCGAGTAGTTCTTTCTTCTGAAGGGAACTTCCAAAACATATCGTTCAGTCAAGTTTAGTTATTCCCTTGAGAATCAGCACTGTTACCAGAAGTCGTTCTGTGCCTCGTACCAGACGAGGCTAGGAGGAAGAGGCCGCTGTCCTTATGAGTTTCAAACCTTCTCCGCTGCTCTGTTCGTCGCATCGTAGCTATTAAACGGATAGACCGATTACATTGTGGTGTGTTTTGGTTAATAGCTGGTATTCCAGAGATGGTGTTTAGTATGTTTGATAAAAATCTATTCAGCCGTTTTCAAGATACAGGCATCCCCGGTACAGGTATCAGGTTGTAAAACTTTATTTGTGTTCTGGAGTTGGGTTCTAGGTTTTTAAGTTGGTCTTTCTCGCTTTCAATCATTTACTTTCGATGATTCACAGACTAGGAAACGCGTGCTCGGGCGACCCACTCGCAATACATAAAAATCGGAACATCGGCTCGCCGCTCACGTTCCGCGTGTAAAGTTAATTCAGTTTAGTCGATAAATCAATTAGTCGGTCGTGCGCGTCACTAGAAATAGAAACGTCAGATTTTACGCGCGAATCGTTTTTGGAAATTGTTACAAAATTGCAATTTAGTTGTTTAAATACACGTACAATGTTTATATGCAAAAAACAACCTGATGGACGAAAGGCTTTTTATAGAATAAAGTCGGCAAACTAGCTTACGACCCCTGATGTTAAGCTGTTACCGTAGCATACAGATGCTAATAATACCAAAACAAAAAATCACGTTGCCGACGGGTGGGACAGGAGGGGAAGGGGGGGGGCTTCCGGCTCTCTTACTTATAGTGCAATCAAACTATATCATAATATTAAATTCTCGTGTCATAGTGTTTGTAACCAAACTCCTTCGAAACGGCTCGACCGATTTTTTTTTTTTTGTGCATATTCGGTAGGTTTGAGAATAGTTCGTAAAGTATATTTCACACCTATAAATATACCATATAAATTGGCAGAACAACGTTTGCCGGGTCAGCTAGTCAGACCTGTAGTAGCTGCTTTACGAAGATCTTCTGTGAGATGGTGCTGGTAAATGGCAATAGGCTAGCTCGTGTTAAATTTGTATCAAAATACCATCACTGAAATATGCCTACCCCTTGTGGGGTGCAGGCGTGGTGGTCAATTCAAAATCCTTGCCCCAAATTACTCAACACTGCGCTGTGACCCCGCCACATTTCCGTCTATCATCCGAAACACTTCGCGTTGAGTGGTCATCGCCAATTAAACCCCGCGAGCCATCTTTGATATGTAGATAAACATTTATGATTTCCGCTATTCATCACGCGGACGATATCTCTGCCAAAGTTTATGTGAGGAAGAATGTGGGTCCTGGATGCGAGCCTTGGGAGACGCCTACATTTTCAACGATTTTTTTTTAGATTTTACCTATTTTACTATCAGCAACATTTGGATTAATGGCAAATGTAACAGACCACCTTTTCCTGACTCTTCAGATGATAAAATCTGTGATAGTAGATATACTACATTAGAAGGAGAATCGGTTTAGTCATTCAGAATGATCCAATAAGGCCGGTATTAAATTCCTAATTGTATGAGCATGCTGTGTTCTTTGGAACAATGGCTAGGCAGGTCTGACTCCGCGTGTAGTCATCCGTACAACGTAGCGGTCCGGAACTCCTGCGCATCAATTACTAAAACTACGGAACTGAAAGGAATGGATAGTGATGATTTCAAATAAATTAATCATAAACTGAATTTGAACAGTCACCCACTGGCCTAAGTGTGGTTACAGTTATTGCCCTTGAAACTGAGAAGTTTCAGGTTCGATTCTGAGCTGTTGATGCGAGCCCAATAAACATGGTACAAATATACAACTGCATATTCCTAAAGTAAGCAATGTTAGCACTGCGCTGTGCTGTGTGCCATACAGATAGGATTCGATTCTAGTGACACCCAAATAGCGCACTGTCCAAATGCTAAACGAGGATGATAAGCATTAAATTCTTCAACAAGCATAGTCTAAGATTTGTGCAACCATGATCCAACCAACACAAACATTGGAGTTCATTTAAGAAGTTAATATTAATAAAAATGCCCTCGCGTCGGATGCGCGCGCGCCGCTCGGCTTACATTACTCCGCCGCTGTTTACATTACAGCGGCGATCGTAAACATTGCGTTATTGATCATGCTTATTATATTGCATTTTTGCGAGATGCCTCCGCTCTGACTGGATCTATGTTCATAGTACAATCATAATTATGACTTGCTAGCAAAGGGTTAGGCAAAGCTGATACACCAGATAAAGCTGCCTTACATGCACCCATCACCCCGATGGTATTATGGTGACAATGTGATAGGCAGCGACCCTATTGCCCATACCGGGCAGTGCTGGGAACACTCCCCCTCAATTTAAGAGGAGACCAGCATGCTGGCCCAGTGCGGGTTGGCAAATATAACGTGTTTTAAAAGACGTGCGGGTTTCCTCACGATGTCTTCCTTCACTGTTTAGCGAGTGTTCGCACATGAAATTCGGAAATAGGAAAGTGCGAACCGGGGTTTGCACCTGTACTAGTTGTTACCAAAGCGAGTGTTCTACACATTCGGCTGTCACTGCTTGTCTTTTATTTAGACATTGCTCGCACGTTGCCAACCTGAAGGGGGTAGAATAGGGAAGGAAGGGAGGGGGTTGAGCTTCCTACAACAGCAACTTTTTCACCGATCTTCTGTGAGAGGGTGGTATTACCCGTGTCGATCCAGCCCGTTGATGATCTGTTGTCAATCGGCTACAGCCTCTCTCTGCCTCCGTTAAATACTTAGATGTAAGAATAAGGGCACACGGACGCGACCATACAGTGGAACTCAAAGTCACAATGATATACAACAACGTTTTAAATATAATTGATCTTGCTTGACTCTTGCGCTGCAATACATATCTATATATATATATATAACTCAAAGGTGACTGACTGACTGACTGACTGACTGACTGACTGACTGACATAGTGATCTATCAACGCACAGCCCAAACCACTGGACGGATCGGGCTGAAATTTGGCATGCAGGTAGATGTTATGACGTGGGCATCCGCTAAGAAAGGATTTTGATTAATTCTACCCCCAAGGGGAAAAATAGGGGACGAATAATCCCGACATTTTTGTTAAGTTAAATTCCACGCGGACGAAGTCGCGGGCACAGCTAGTTCAACTATAAAACTTAAATCACAAAGTTAATATTCAATTAATGATATAGCAAAGACTTGAGATGTTATTGATAAACAAATCTGTATTATGGCTCGCGAGAACTAGAATGTTTATGGATGACTAATGTATGGATTTTAATGATTGCACGTATTTCTTTATACACAAGTAACATTAACGTAATGCTTTAAAGAATTGTCGAACGGTACTTCAGGTAACAAAAATAGATATACCTAGGCCTAATATCACAGCCCTGCAAACATGCCTGTAGCTAGGACAAGGTAAGTATATGTTGTTAATTAAGGGTTACTATTTTAACACACACCACACAGGTTTGTTGTTCGTTTATTTTTAGATTGCTAGCAATGTGAGTTTATCATTATAACTAGCACCCAGTATCGTTAGCCACTCCAGCTACGCTAAATGCTTATAATAGGAGTGGACTCACGTCAATAGATTAAAGGTCAGGGTGGGGATCGAACCCAGAACCTCTGGGGCGGGGACTATTTAAACAGAGTTATACTAAATCAACATTTTAAGTTAATTATTTTCTTCTCAAATCGATTACCGACACAGGACAAGCATTTGACACCTTCCACATCACCGTCATGACGTCACCACCAGCTGTTGTCACACTCACTGACTCCGACGTAATATAATTATGCTTTCTCTCCCTTTATCTCATTTGTAAATGCCGCATAAAATTCCCAGAGTGAGTGTGACGGCGATACCTCATAGGCGTTCCCCAGGGCACCGTTCTGGGGACACTTTATTTCCTTTTGTACATTGTTCAAGTTTGGAAAGGGTTGTTTTAGCGATTGTGTTGTAGAGTTTATGTTTTCTTATTGGCGGCCTCTCGCCGGGATTTCTAGGTTAATTAATTCGCGGAAAGATGGCACTCTCCAAATTGGACACGGCTTCGTTGGGTCTGTTTTTCGTATTGTTTTAAAGATATATTATTAATTAGATCTTATTAGTAGCAAGCCCTTTTAAAGTTCTAGTGTTAAACATGGACTTTTTCTCAATACAAGGGGGAATTGGAGGGAGTCACCATGTCTGTTATGAACTAGTTAGGTTTTTTCAGAGTAGATTTCATTGTAGGTATACTTGCACTGTACAGCAAATGTATTATTGATAATTTAATGAGATACTCCTATAAAATATTGATTGCAGACAGGAGAGCCTCCCACGTCTGTCCTCCGAAGACCCTTCAACGTTCAAACAAAGCGTCTAGCTATGAATAGATTTCAGACCTCTTACAAGTGGCATAAGAGTCTGGTGCCCTCAGACGCAAGGAGGTTAGATATCACACCATACTTGAAGCCTTGATACGACCTTCGTTTCTATCGGTACATTACTAATTTTTCATCATAGTTGTGAGTAAAAACATTTCGTCCAAACAAAAGCTCCCCGCGTCACCTGACTACACGGAGCCCACAGTGTGATGGCGCGCGCCCCGTCCCGGACACCTGCGCGTTGCCGCTCCGTGCGCGCGCGCAGAGCGGCAACGCCGCGCAGCCTCCATTGTTCTCAGGTGTCGTTATCCCGGCGACCGCCTGTTAGCTTGTGCAGTCCTGGTACATTATTTTGAATTAATTCGATCGTTACACTATTTTCCCCTGATAAGGTCTAGAATTATTACAAAATGGTGGAACAGTGATAGCAAAGAGAACACCACCGGTTCGATTCCCGGCTCGCTTTTTTTCCATCGTAACTATAACACCCGCTGCACAATTCTCTGATGAGGGAAAGAAACAGGATGCATTATCCTATAGCGCCGTCTTTTTCAATCTGGTGTCTGATCGGGCAGTCTTAAAAAGTTTTAAACGCCACCTGGTCTGGCGTTTAAAGCTCACTGCACCGGGTGGTTGCAGTTCGATTCCCATCGAAACTTCCAGTAATTGTATTTTCGTAACTTGCCTCAGTCTGGGTGTCACTGATTTACTGTCGGTCCGATCGCCCCCAGTCCACTGTACGGTACCCATAGTGCAAGCTTTAGTTTGGGTCCATACCGCTGGCTGGTACATTTGTCCGGAAATATTTTTAAAAGCTATATTTTATTTTAGCTAATAGGGTGAGAACACCAATTCCCGTCACTCGGGACGCGACATTAATTATCGTCCAGCGAGCACCCATCCATTTGTGTAAGCGTGTTTACATTGCCGACAGTAAATCTACAGTTAAATATCTAGTAACCCTGGTGTAACATTAATTTAGTTGTGTATTAGCGGACTGGTATGATGTGGATTTTATCCGTGTCTTTATTCGAGACGATGGAGAAGATAGATTCGAAATTGTTGGTTGGAAGATACATCAAAGAGAATATAACCACCCACGCGGTATCTCTAACACATATTTCGCTAAAACCAAAGAAAATTAATTACATAGCGAAGCTAGGATTAACCATTGAATTATTAATGACTGCAAAAGAAACAGCTCACCAGATGTAGTTAGGTTGGACTGGGCTGACGTTATGTCACTTCTGTCAGTGTCACAACAATTGCAAATTATTGCGAGGTCTGACGCTCGTAGAGGGAGCAAAAGAGAGACTGTCAGAACTGTCAGGTGTCAATGTCATCCCATTCAAATTTGGCGCCGCCCTGGTGGCAAAAGTCCTAGATTCTCATTGAAGTCACGATTTTGACAGCTGCGGAAGCGCGACATGCGTAAACCATTTTCTTTATTTTGCTCAGCGTATCCGTTTTTTTTTTTATTGGTTAAAGCACGCGTCTTGCGGGCACCAAGTCTTGGGTTCAAATCCCGGCTCGCACCTCTGGATTTTTCGAAATCTATGTGCGAATCATAATTTCTATATGATTATCACTTGCTTACGGTGAAGGAAAACATCGTGAGGAAACCTGCATGTCTTAGAAGATCTAACCAATTTTCGAAAGACATGTGAAATCCGCCAACCCGCACTGGGCCAGCGTGGTGGATTATGGCCTGAATCCCCCTCGTGTTGAGGGGAGGCCCGTGCCCAGCAGTGGGACGTCAAAAGGGTTAAATTATTATTTTATTATCCGTTTTTTAATCAACCGATACCAATAATTGCTTGGTGAAATGTGCAATGTATAAAATTATTGACGATGATTGTGGATAGTTTGCTGAATAATAACCAGTGTGAGGTTTTTTAAACAACTTCAATAAGGAGGTTCTCAATTCAGTTGTATTTTTTTTACGTCTCACTTTGATTATGAGCTGCGAGTCATTCAAAAATGGCTTACTTTGCTTTAATGGGTATTGAAGAAGTGTACTGGATTATGGCTACACCCGACGATATTTATGGCTACACCCGACCTAACGCTTCAATATTCTAAGGTAAGGAGTGTCAACAGTCGATTCTATTTTCCTCCAATATTACATAAGCATTATGTAAAGTATCGTACAAAAACCATTGTCACCAGTAATTAAGTTTTTGAGCAACATTCTAATAGCTCCGGTGACCGGTAACAACTGTGTAACAATACTCATAACTTTCCCCGTTACGGCAACGCTTTTTTACATCGATTCGCGATCAATTTAATACTTTCTAACAGGCGATACCGTTTGATAATGTGTCTATAACAAACGCTTAAGTCGGTCGCGCCGCAATTGGCTGCCTTGCATTTTATTTGATAGGATGATTGCAACTTGCATTAAAAGGCATCTGAAATTCAGCGCGAGCATTGTCTAAAGTGCGACCACAACTCACATCTCAACGGTAAGTAATGAAACCCTAACCACTGATCCGTCAAGTCAGCAAAGGACATGGTTGACTCAACGCGCCGGGCGGTTGCGGGCTCGGAAATGTTTTCATAATTTTTCACTGGATTGAGATCGACTCCAGTCCATTGTACGGGACCCAGTAGTACAATCGTTGCTAAATCTGGGACCGTACAATTTGGTGTTTGGCGATATTGTAAGCTCAACAATACTGTGGTTAATTTGATATTCTGTGGTTAACGCGAGAGGCGACGGCCGCAAGCTGCGGATATTGATTCTCACTATATTTAGAGACCTTTTCCAATTTATTCGTTTTTATACATTATTGCGACCATTTTAAGCGAAAAATCATTTTGTAGATTATATTGTGATATATATTGGATTTAAATACGATCACCACTCTCAGTCTTCTTGTTGATGTAGTGAAAAGCAACATAAGGTAAGACCATAAACCATAGCTAACTATAAAAAAATATCGCCAAACTGACACACCGACTGTATGGTCCCAAACTAAGCAACGCTTGTACTATGATTACGAAAAGGCCATTTACGAAATTTGCCCCGGCGGGAGTCGAACCCGCAACCACTATGTGCAGTGAGTCAAGCGGCCTATGCTCGAACCACTGCGCCAAGCGGTCGTACCGAGTGAATCAAACTCTACTGGATTTCCAGGATGTTAGTTCTAAAGACAATCTTCTTTTCTACAACTTTATCATGAAATAATTTGAAAAACCTGGGAACTATAGCAGGTTTTCTTAGTCTTTTTTTACAAATTATAACTTAATAAAAGCTTAAGCTATAAATAAGATATAGAACATCAGGAGTGGTTACGCAACCAGCACTTATCAACAAAATAAGTGCCACCTCTCTTGCAGCTTCACGGTATCTAAAAGAAGACAGATCGGTGGTATTTTATCCCAACTTATTAGTGTATGCAGTGAAGATGGCTACTCTTCGAGACCACTAAACCGGAACGCTATACGGTAGGTAGCTATGTTCGTAGATTTTTTTATTATTTTTGTAAAGATACAATTTGGATGTCATTTTTTTATAGTTTTTCTATAAAATTACAGTTATATTTGTGCAAGTTTCGCTTATTTTATCTGTGTTGGTTCATATCAACGCTTCAAGCAATAGCGGTAGGTGCCTATAGATAATTGTGTACTTACTTTAAAACATCGTCTTTGTTAAGAAGACCTCTGCCTTCTTTGTTCATGTATTTTCCTCAATACATGCAAATTAATGCGTTTCGAAGGAAATCCGTGGTTTTACTTGCCAATAGTGCCTGCTTGTACATTATAATACTATTGGTTGAAACATGTCCGAGTTGATATCTTTAGATGTTCGTCTGTTTAAGACAAAGACTCGTTTATGTTATTTATATTGAAGACTAGCGACCCGCCCCGGCTTCGCACGGGTATTTTTTATCAGTTTTTCTCTACTATATGATAGATAGCGGCCCGTCCCGGCTTTGCACGGGTACATTGCGGTTACATTATTCGAGTTTTAGTAAGGATCCCTATTTTTTTTCAAAATATATTATAGCCTATGTCACCCGGGGATAGTGTAGCTTCCCAACAGTGAAATATTTTTTCAAATCGGTTCAGTAGTTTCGGATCCTATTCATTACAATCAAACAAACAAAGTTTTCCTCTTTATAATATTAGTATGATGTTTGAGTAATAAAGCAATCTAGTTTTGTAGATACACAGATTACACATTCAATAGCTGCAGAATTATGATTCTGGTTTGGTATGCCAAAATAAAGATTTTGTTCCATTGGTTGAATTCATTATTACATTTTCTTTCTTTATTAATATGGTAATTGAAGTTAAAACACACGGTTTGGTATAAATATCCTCCAAAGGGACAAAGGCTTCTGCGAATGGTATATGAAACCTTGTTTACACGGCTCATGTACCAAGAAGCCATGAATGTACGGAGTTGCGAAAGATCGTGCTATCCACACTATTTATAAACCTGTTTCCTTATACAAGTCCTACTGGATTATGGGTGCCTGGTAGATGGGCTTACAGACTCCCACGCGGGAATGTCAGAATCGCATAGGTACATGATGGTTGGTTGGCCTATCACCTACATTTTTCAATTGATGGCTCCAAACATTTCATTTTAATACCCTATTGGAACTCCTAGGGTGTCCACGGATATTCAATAGGACCCCCTAAGACCCCCGAGAGGGTCATATCCAATCAACTGCCACGTAACTTTAACTATTTGTTACCCAATTTTATCGTATACTCAAAATTGGTGTTCTAAAAATTTCCAGCAAAGATGATTACTTGCTGATTGGGAAAGCAAAAAATCTCGAGGAAACTCAACTCAAAATTGTTTTTATTAACGGAAGCCAACAAAGCATTTATGAATAGTCAGAATCTACCACCGGTTCGGAATGCTGCTTCCACTGAGAAGATCCGGCAAGAAACTCAATGGTTCAAACATTCATCTAAACCCGCACTGGACCAGTATGCTGCATACTATTAACTCTTATTCCACTTACATTAAGGAGGAATGTGACCGGTATAATGTCAATAGGCTCGGGCCTCCTTAACATTGGGTCGACGGCGAAATTGGGGTTCACTGCAGGCATTCCAGATCAAAGTATTCGGCCTACCTATATTATTTTCTAAATATGGGCATCTCTGGCGACCCACAATAGATTACAGGCCTAATGGTTTTCATCTAATTTATAATTACATTAATTAAAGAGCGATCGTGTCGCAGGAAACAGACGGCTGGCCTTCAGTCGTCGGCCCAAACGGTTTCTAATTTCACCGCAATGCCAAGTTTTTATCAATATTTCATCTCTTATCATTTATCCATTAATAAGTCGTTGCAAACCAGGGCCTTCCTTCTATGGGGGAGGGGACTGTCATCTCATGTGCTTATTCTTCCTATATTCCTGCCAGATTTCTGCCTGTTCTTTAACCTAAAAGTTATGGACACTGAAAGTAATCAAGTTTTATCTAATTATCTCCCTACCTCGTAATTTCTCTTTTTAAATAGCTACTTGTTCTAAAGATGAGTTAAAAATAACCTCTATGGTGTCAGAACAGTTCAAGCTTGAGTTCTTCAGCCTTGGACTCACTGTAGGTTCCATAGATGTTAAAAGCATTTGCTGTATTGGTCCAATTCAAATATATTTTGACCTTGCACGGTGTACAAGTCTTGCTCTCGTAAACTTTTCCTGATTATTATCTATTTGTGAACCGAAATGATCATAGGTTTCTTTGTAACTAGGAGCTATATTAACTTTATTAGATACTGAATTGGAGTCCAACGTAGATTGCCATTGCAAATCCAAATACAAGTGTTACAAAATCAGTAATGTCTGTTGTGTTTTGAAATTACTTTGTGAATTTCGAATCTTGAGATTCAGTCTCCTAATTCCGTAATCCAGTCGCAGTCCTGGCTAGTTTGTCCCGCCCTCAGCCTAGTAACGATTTATTCTCTAAACCCTACAAAAGCAGTGCGGTGCTCCGCGCAACAGGAAGCGGGTGTTGTTTACAGCGACGAGACGACCACGACACCGCTACGATTTCAAACACGCGATTCTCAGAACTCGTTCTAGAGTCGAATTGTTTAAATGGATCACTCAATAGTAGAATGCTTTAGATATGGTGTTGAAATTATTTAACGAATGGATCGTCAAGCGACCAACCGATCTAACTTAACCTATGCAAAGACATAATCGTTACAAAATCCCACTACTTTTGGTTAGCTACGGTTCAGCAGAATCAATACATCATAAAAAATCACGATTGAAAACACTCAGAGAAAGAAATAATGGAGGTATCGACGTTTCGTTCGTTGAAGCGCACCGACCGACAGACGCACCGCGGCGGCGGCGGCGGCGTACATAACAACACTTTGTAGGCATTTTTTACGGCTTCAGCAAAAACTGTGGACACTGACACTCGTGCACTGAGGGCTTGCGGCCCGCGGACCTCACCTGAGCCTGACCGGCGGCGGGATGTTGAACGCCGGGAACAATTTCGCGTTGGGACTCTCGAACAGCATCGCGATATATTTATTTTATTTCACCGCGCGTGCATCGTGGGCCCGTGCGCTCGATGTGGCGGCCGCCCGTAAACTGCCGGCGCGCGCCTCGCCCCGCGCCGCGCCGCCCGCGCCCTCCCCGCGCCCCGTGACGTCACCCAGCTAGACCTCAACGCCGTCTCTTTCTTTCGTCTCTCTTTAAAAAGAGATAGAAATGGTGTTTCAAAGGACATGGATGCTAGCGACCGGCCCGCCGCGCCAGTGGAGCGAGCCCTACCGTAGGGCTTCGAAGATAGTCTATTTATTTATAATCCGTCTGACCTCTAAGCTCGCGGCGAAGGGGTCACATCTAGAGTAGAACTTGTCTATTCCGCCGCAGATATAAGCACTCTCGTACATACCCAATGGAGCATTCATCTACACATCACGCTTGTATCCTCTGGAAGGATAGGCAGTGGTACACTCCAGATTTCGCTGATGGTATTTTTGTCCCAATGTAGCTAATAGAGGGCTTTAGGAGGCGAACTTATTGCCATTATAGTGAAAGACTACACTCCCCCTCAATGAGAGGGGAATTCGGACCATAGTCCACCACGCTGGCCCAATGCAGATTAGCGAGTTTTACGTCTTTATATTTTATTATATGTTAGGTATATATAATTACACGGGTGTGACATGTCCGCTCCCGCGTATTGTGAACAGCCTCTCACGGGGATCGCCCCCCACCAGCGAGGGGGAGGCATGTCACAATGAACTCTACTCCGCCATTGTTTACAATAGATGCCAAACAATCGCCTATTATAGCGGTATGCTCATGACGATATCTTTATAGAAAAATAACATTTTTACGGCAAATCAGTTGCAAGGCTAAGCAGAGTCGAACAGGCGTACCACTCACACTACCTATCGACAAACCCTCGGAGGGATTGCAGGTATATAAAATATACCTATATAAAATACAAGATCTGTCGGAATTAGCAGACTCCTACCTGTTCACGTAAACTAACTATTATTTAGACATTTGTATGTTGTGTATGGAGAATTTATCGTTTTGGATACCGTCCGCTAGGGGCGCTGTTTAATTGGCTAAAAATGGCAATAACACAGACAACAGAGTACCTTTGCGTTTCGTTAAGCCTAAATCGGCCATCTAGGCCGCGAAGTTCACATTTTTTGAGGTTTTTTAGATTTTTTTCAAAATCTGACAATAATTAAAGGCACATTTTGTAATTCGCGAAAAAGACCGTGTGCAGTGCATTTATTAATATATCCAACTTACTCTAAAACATTTCAAGAACGACAGCTATCCAGATAATCTGGCGATTTTGGTATATTTAGTGATTTACTAGTATCATATCCACCGTGATAATATTTAGAGTAAAATAAATGTATTAATAAACGCACTGCATACTGTGTTTGTCGCAAACCACAAAATGTTGTCTTAAATGTTTTCAGATTTTGGATAAACTATAAAAATACTCGAAAATTTTGAATTTCGCGGGCTAGACAGGCGCCATCACCTTAACCACAAAACTGGCACTCGGGGTACCGCGCCGTTTGCTATGATTCAAACGTTTGCGATCCTTCTACATTTCGCAAACGACTTAATTATTTCTTAAACTTCGTGCAATGCAAGACTCGGCGGCTTTTTCAAATTATTTATTAAAGTAAGCGAAGGGTTCATGACGCAACGCTCGACGGAGCCTTGGAGTAGGTACCCGGCACTACCGAACTACCGAACTACCGGAACCGTCAGATCGGAATTGCAACCGTTGTGAAACCAGAAAAAAAGGAATCTAATTTGTTTATAATCTATGGTTTACGCTGTTCGCTTCATTATTTTCATTGATTTCACGACAAACGGAGCCCCCGGCCGACGCAGGGTTGTCTAACACTACTAACTACTAGGAGAACATATAATGAAGGAGTAATATCTTATATTGTTTGCATTGGCTCTGTGGAGCGCGTCACCCTCTTCCCTCCAATATGGTTGAGGAGAGTGACGCCGCTCCTCAAGACATACCTACCGGTGCGCGGGCGCTGCTTGCCGGGCCTGGTCCGAACACTTTTCTCATGAGAACATTGTTCTTTAGCCTTCCGTTCATTTATTTATTCTTCAGTGGGAGTCGGTTACCTCACTGATTTAGCTTTCAATATGAAATATCTAAATCTGAGTGATGATATTTAAGCACTAGTGCATTCTAATACTTTCTGGTGACAATAATGTCACCTGCTCACATTGCGTTGCTGTTCCTCTGAATGTAAGTACATCAATTTACATATATTCTATTGTAAGTTTCTCGGCGGCTCTTTTCAGTGGAAGCGGCATTCCGAGCCTGCGGTAGATTCTGACTGTTCACAAGTGTTATTTGAGTTAGAACAGTTTGCCAACCCTACGGGCAGCCCTGACAGTGCTCTGTCGCAAGTTGTCTCGGTCGCTGATAAATCATTCGGTAAATCGCTTTCCAATTGATTGTATTACATAAACTCCGACTGGCGGTGGACGCAACAATAGAGTCAGTGGAAAAAGTAGTGTGAAATCAACGGACCGCCTGATCAGCCGAGTGGAGGGGGGGCTGGTGGCCACGAGGACATCATTGTATCAGTCTTATTCTTATCGTACGAGCAAGTGGCCAACTTTTTAGTCGGAGTTTACAGGCTGCCTGAATGTTTCAGACGTGGCTAAACGACTATGATAAGCGGATCCAACAGATTAACGTGCCCTCCGAAGCACGAACGGAAGCGGTCAGATGTGAACGCCACTGGCGGTGACCCATCGAGGTGGTTACTACTCGAGCGCTTCTGTTTTGGGAACATGATTTATGTGCTCATAGATTTTTCGCGAGAAAATCCATTGGTGCCTTTCTGCTGGCGGGATTTAGACCCATGACTGTCGGACGGGACACAAGCCGGGCCTTTACCCACAAGCTACCACGGCTGTTATGACCTCCTGATACCAGGCAGCAGCTCGTATGAGCTGGTGGCCAACTCTGATGATTCAGTTTTCAGGCATTATTCGTGACGCCATTACAAAAGCGTACCGGCGCCATTATAAAAGCATCGCAACGTATCTGTAGAAATATTGCGACGGAAATGGAAATACGTATAATTTCTTAATTTTTTTTCTTCTCCGGCAGCCGTGCCGGCAAGTGGTAAACCACACATTGAGTTTCTCGGCGGCTCTTCTCAGTGGAAGCGGGATTCCGAGCCGGCGGTAGATTCTGACTATTCATAAGGGCTTGGTCTACCTATGGACTAAATTTAAAAAAAATAATCAGAAGATTTTTTTAAAGCCGCAGGTTTTAAAAATAAAAGTCAATAATTTCAACATTAATTTATTAGCTCTCACCAATATTGGTACAAAACACATTATGTACAGGAATTAAGTAAAGTTAACATAAAAGTAAAGAACCGAGACCGCACGACACTCCTGGCCACTTCTTCTCTCGACTTCTGACGCCCATGACTCTTCTCAAACTATTTATTTTAGATCTATTTAGTCTTGTTAAATTGGATGCGACCAGTCTTTGACTAGTTCGTGTCAATCCGTTAATTTTTAATTTTTAAAACGTTTAAGTCAACCCAGTTGCCTTGGATTTAACTCAAAGATTCGTTTAATTAGCATCTTTGGATATAAAACCAAAGTTATCCACAGATTTTGGTCACACAATGTTAAGTGCAACCCAATACATATTTGTATTGAACCCATTCTTTTTTGATCACCTTAATCTTGAAACTCATCCCACAATCCCATTACCCACCCAATATTAGGGAGGGTTTCTTTTCATTACATTTTTTTGTGATGTCTAAGCTATCCCACATATTCTAGCTCGGTCTGTCTACAGTAACATCCCCTTGCCCGCGGCGCGCTGTGTGTGTGTGTGTGTGTGTGTGTGTGTGTATGTGTGCGCATGTGTGTGTGTGTGCGTGTGTGTGTGTGTGTGTGTGTGTGTGTGTGTGTGAGTGTGTGCGTGCGTGTGTGTGCGTGCGTCTACTTGCCGCAGCCGCCCCCTCCGCACTTGGAGCGCTTGGGCGGGCGGTACGAGGAGGTGGACTCGCCCGCGCTCAGCGGCATGTAATCTGAAATGTTCGCGTTTTATTAACGACGAGTACGACCTTTATAACAACAGAACCCGCCTCGCTGCCGCCTCGCTGCCGCCGCGCCGGCGTCCCGTCCCGGGACCTGACCGCGGGGAGTGGAATGTGACAGACGTGACATTTTGTACTGGTGTGACATAATAATGACATTTCCAAGACCGCTCTCAGACTTGAGATCGATTTATGAATACGGACAATAGGGTGTCGAGTGCCGGGTGGTGGTCCGTGGTATCAGCGATGTGCGGTCATATTAATTATACTGATCAGTGTGTGTAGTTACCGTCAGCGTGGTCCCCGAGCCGCCGCCCGCCCCCCGCCCCGCCCCCCCCGGCGCCGTACTTCTGCAGCCGCTCCACTGCCTCCGCGCGCTTGCGCTCCTCGCGCTGGACACAACATTTTTATTAAATTAAATCCATCTATTTCCACATTTTGCAGTTAAATCGCCCATTTTGACGTCGCGGCAAACGGCATGACGCTCTCATGCCGTCACGCCCCCTCCCCGCCGCCGCTCTCGGCTCCCTTGTGTGCGTGCGCATACTATACACTACACATGTTTCAATCTCACCGCTGTTACTCCTGTAAGCCGGGTTCTACAATGGTGTCCGACAATGACGTGAAGCATGACAATTATTAGCACTACGAGGGTACCATTACCTACTTCATTATATATCGCCAGACAAACACACCGACTATATGTATGGTCCCAAACTAAGCGACGCTTGTACTATGGGTGCCGTACAAGGGACGGGGGGCGATCCCGGTGACACCCCGACCAGGGAAAATTACGAAAAGGCCATTTCCGAAATTTACCCTGACGGGAATCGAACCCGCAACCACCCGATGCAGTGAGCCGAGCGGCCTACGCTCGAACCACTGCGCCATGAGGTCGTCGATCGTCATTGTTCTTATCTTGTGCTAGTCTTACCAACGATAATGGATATATCTCTGACAATTGTTGTATCGAATCCTACTGTACATTCCATATTTTTGGCGTCGTATCGATGACTGATCGCGATACATCGATTGTCGTTGCTAAGAGTACCACCCCTGGTGTTTTCAGGCCGCCCGAATGCTCCCGACATAGTTTAACGACTGATAGCCGGGACAGACAGCTTAACGTGCCCTACGAAGCTCGTATATGAGCTGCAGTCGGCTCCACCAATATTAACTGAAGTATGGATCGAACACCAGCAACTCGCTTCATACGTCGCCGGTTTAAACCCACAATCTTCAGATTGCTTACCACAATGAATACAATGTAGGTTTTTTTATTTCATAAAAATAAATAAGTACATAAATAATTTAGCCCTTTTGCCGTCCCACTCCTGGGCACAGGCCTCCCCTCACTACGAGGGGGATTCAGGCAGTAATCCACCACGGGGGCTCAGTGCGGGTTGGCGGATATTACATGTCTTGCGAAAATTGTTTAGATATTCTAAGACATGCAGGTTTCCTCACGATGTTTTCCTTCACCGTAAGCAAGTTATAAACATATAGAAATTATGATTAGCTCATAGATTTAGAAAAACCAAGAGGTGCGAGCCGGGTTTGAACCCAGGACCTGGTACCCGCAAGACGCGTGATTAACCAACCAGCTATCACTGCTTTTTAAATTTCATATAATTGTGAAATGTGTTTGTTATTTCTATTTTCTATTTGCCGCGAAATACCTATTAAACTGGGTGGGCCATATTTTTTATGGCAGAGAGAAGAAGCAGACTATAAATAAATAAATATCGCCAGACTGACACACCAACTGTATGGTCCCAAACTAAGCAACGCTTGTACTATGGGTACCGTACAATGGACTGGGGGCGATCCCAGTGGCACACAAACCGGGGCAAATTACGAAAAGGGCATTTCCGAAATTGACCCTGTCGGGAATCGAACCAGAGTATAAAGTAGCACCTCTCTCTGCTGCTCGAGCGCGCGCTCGGAGGCCTGCAGCAGCAACTGTTGCTGCTGCTCGCGCGCGCGCTGGACGGCCTCCAGCCGGGCCAGCGCCATGTCCGGGTCTGGAATATGGTTGATCAAAACCATTATATAGCATCAGCATGCTACAAACTATCAACTATATGCTTATAACACGCTAGTTTATATGCTACTAGCTGTGCCCGCAACTTCGTCCGCGTGGAATAGTGTCTTTGGGTAGCATTTTTAATTATTTACGCTAATTATTTTACACCCTTGTGGGTAAAACTTTTACAAACTTTGAATGTCATATTCATTTATATCGAATCAACAGCCTAAAAAATATGTTTCAAGCTTCTATCTCTAAAAATGACGATACTTCCATACAACTTATCATCCCCCCCTTTCAACCCCTTACAACCCTTTTTTCGTCGCATTAAAAAGTAGCCTATGTCCTTTCTCAGGCTCTAGACAATCTGTGTACCAAATTTAATTTAAATCTGTTCAGTAGTTTTGGCGTGAAAGAGAGACAGACAGATAGAGTTACTTTCGCATTTATAATATTAGTAAGGATTTTAACGACATGAGTAGAGTAGTGCACGCGCTACAATATTTGGCGTATTTTTCCTTAAGATTCGGGTTTAGTCAACAATCTTGACGGTGTCAATCACTTGGGGCCCAATTCTGTTAACCACTGGCATCTCGATCGACGCGCACTCGAATCGACTCGATGTATCTTAGCTATAGTGAGGCCGCTGACCTGCACGCGCCCGCCCCGCCCGCCCCGCCCGCCCCTCCGTGCGCGCGCGCATTTGGCGACACGCTCGTTCAGCGCAATATTGACATTGATACATTTGCTGACAAATTTGGCCCATCTATTAGACTATTGTATTTGTTTTTAAATATACAGGTCGAAACAGAAAGGGTATACTTTTTTCTTCAAAACCTAACTTTGTAATTCTCAAACCATCAGCTTTGGAGGAAACTTGAAAAACAAAAGGTGTTACAGGAATACAGCTGTTGACAGATTTCATAAGTCTACAAAAGTCCACATAAGTCCTTTAGTACTTCAACTGTCCCACAAAGCCGATAGTTTTAGATTTATAAAGTTAAGTTGCCAAAAAAATAGTATACCCTTTTTGTTTCACCTAGAATATGTTAATAATTAGTATTTTTTGACGTGATGAGGTTTTAGCATAAGCCGTTAACCGATAACTGTGTGTAAATAAACAAATAAATTGGATCCGGTAGATGGCGCTCTTGTCGACATCCACAAAATAAGCGAGCAAACATGCGAGCAAAAGCTATCAAATAAATAGTTCACTTTTGTGGTACTCGGCGTCCTCGCGCGCCTGGCGCCAGGCGGCCAGGCGCGGCTGCAGGCGGCCCCGCAGCCACAGCGCCAGCGCCGCCGCCCCCACCACCCACCAGCCGTACGACGCCAGGAACTGCAGCACTGCAGACCACACAACCATCATCAATGTAAACTAGCAACCTCTTTTGATAACAATAATAATAAAACTGCCAGGCACGGGTATCCCTTCAAAGTGAGGAAGGTTCAAGCCATAATCCACCACAATCCAACCAGGGTTGGTCAATGGATTTTAACATGACCTTTGAAAATTGGCTTACAATTATTAAGACATGGAGGTTTCCTCACAATGTTTTCTATAACTGTAAACAAGTGATGATCTTACAGAAATGATTATTTGCAATTCAGGGTTTGAGCACTTGTGTGCTCAAACCCTGAATTGCAAATAATCAATAATTATTATTATTAATAACATTATTTTGTGGATAACGGTGCTGGTTGCGTAATCACTCCTGATGTGTTACTAAATTATTTATACTTAAGCTTTTATTATGCAATTGTTTGTTGTCCTGAATAAATAAAAATAAAAAATAAAATCAATAACAACCTTATGCTCACAAGACCTATGCTTGGATATGTTGAACTATACAAATAAATAAAATACAAGTGTCTGTTTGTTATGTTAAAACAACAGCTTTTTACTAAATGCATGTGTTGCATAGAGCAACAACAATAATTATAATATTTTATGTTTGCAACACTCTATTGTGCCTTCCGTTCTTCATTGAGGAATGCACGGGAATTTCGAAAAGACTCGGTCATTCAAATAATATATACCGCCTTCGTTCGGAGCAAGTTAGAAGCCAGTGCGTCCATCAGGAACCCACACGAGAGCTCATACGCCCTTCTACTTGAAAAAGTACAAAAAGTATTTCTCAGGTATCTTTACAAGCGTGTCCATGGTTACTACCCATATCTGTACCCTACCAAGTTCTTACTAGGTTGTCTCGATTACAACTCGCTTCAAACTAGGTAGAAGAGCGTTCGACCAAATTATAACGTCATGCAAAATTATGTCCGGCAAGATAAATACCTGACTTACTAAATTTGTTTTTGAGAATATATACACCTAACAACTACTGTCGCGGCAGGAAGCATCAGTTGTTTGCTGTCCCCGCTTGTACTTTGCAGTACCACGCACCCTCACTCCACTTAACGAGCTCCTGGATTCTAACGCATGCATGGATTTGTTTGCGGATGAATGGGCGAAGATTTTGTTGGTATGTTTGAGGTTTTGTGAGAAGGATGAATGATTTTTTGAAATTATAATGTATCTTTAGTTAATTAGTGTAATTGGCCTCTGGCCGTTCTATATAACTTTAAATAAATAAATAAATAAATCACCACTTTAGACCAAACACTTTAACTTGCTCTCCAAGTTATTTTATTTGTGACGTATTCTACCAGCCCTACAACACCTACACTACAGCAAGAATAGTCTGTGCAGCGCGCCTCAGCATATGAAAGACAACGCTTCTTCTTTGATAGATAGAACTAGTCAGTGAAGCCAGTAAATGTAATACACTGTTCTAATGTTTTGCAGCCTGCGATGAGACCACCAAATGTGCACTACTATATTATTATGTTACTTAAGCCTGTATTAATAGATTCATCTCGAGTCTGAGAGTGATCTTGGAAATGTCATTCCAATACAAAATGACGTCAAAGGCATACTCAAGACCACTCTCAGACTTGAGATTGTATCATTAATACGGGCCTAAATGTCAAATTAAAACTGGTGCAGGTACAATATGTTATTCTATTCCACGCTATAACATCACTACAGATTATTTTTTAGATTTGCTTTCAGCCGTTTGCCATCCGCGATCGGGTGCATAAGTACTTATTCTTTTCGGCTAAAGATGTAGGTCACCAATGAAGGAAATACTTATAACGTACTTAAGAACTAATGCTAAAATGTTTCATATAAAATAAATATTATTACAAAATGTCACCGGGTTCACCATTGCCGTCTGCGTGGTCTGCGCCTCCTCCTCGACCAGCGGGTCCATATCTGCAGCCAAAACACACAGTGAGTCACACTAGAACAGGATATCCACAATATCCTTCGCGGCTTCTTCCCACACACTGCGTACTGGCTATATCGAAGTTTTTAGCAATTAATTAATTATCGACTTATTTAAACTTTGGACCTATATATATCAACAGCATTACCTTTTAGATAAATAATTCAGAGTATTTTTAACAAATTCTAGAATATTTTTGTTCAAATCAAAAGTGCAATGACGTGTGAAACTGAGATGTAATAGAGTAGTAAAGTTTAGAATTTATTAACAATTGCTACAATTTAATCGATTATCTGTCAGACTATGAGGGACGGTCGCCCGTATTTAATAAATAAGTCTGAGAGCGATCTAGGAAATGTCATTCTTAAGTCATAGCAGTACAAAATGACATGTCAAAATCATACTCAAGACTGCTATCAAACTTGAGATCGATGTATTAATACGGGCCTTTATAAATTAATAATATTCACTACTTCATTTAAGTTATGGATGTTAATTTCCTCCTCCTGGCGTCGTATTCCTCAATTCTGAGGGTCGTGACCGCCTCCCACTACCTTTTTTTTTATGATGGCTCGCCATTTGTTCCTATCGACGGCGACCTGCTTGACATCGTAGACGGAGGTGTCGAGTATGGTGCGGATGTGGTCGGACCAACGCATCGAGCAGCGACGCCGAGATCTCTTTCCCTCCACCTTGCCAGTGACCATGAGTTTTTCAAGGTTATCTCCGTTTTTCTTGGCAATATGACCAAAATACTCAAGCACTCTTTTGAGGCGTTTTAATTTCATCAATTCCAAACTTATATATTTTATGAAGACGAATGATACTACGTAATACTCCCACGTTGGACCCATGTCTCCATGTAAACCTTTTAATGGACCGGGCAGAGCCCGTGAAACCGAGAAAGATAAGTGATACTATAAATTATACTTCTCTTTTTGAACGCTATATTCAAATATTTTAAACCATTTTGCACTGAATACTACATTAGAATCACAGTTGCATTTCATATCGATTGCATATTCTAATTAATCGCTTAGCTGAATTGGTCTCAACACTATTGTTATGTTTATGGCGTTGACAGTTGACATTTTATACCTCGTTCAAAATTTGGAAAATTACATTCAAATAATGATTTAAATTATACGTTCAGAATTCGTGTGTGTTGAGTTTTCCATGAACCTGTTTTCCTATTACCAAGCGGTGCGCTTGTAGCAACTCCATCAATTTTTACATTATAATAATGTTTTATTATGTTTTTATGGCACTTGTATTAACTATGCCATGTAACATTTTCCACTTTCAAAATATAAAATGTATATTTCTATTTTGTTATTGACAATATTTCTTGAAAAGTGCAACTTACAAAAAAATTGTAAGTAGGTATTTATTCTTCAGTCCACTTCTCTCATCTTCCTACAACATGATGTCGGCTCGCTTGATATGTTCAGCAGAAGTGAGAGCGGACTGGACTGATCCTGATCATAATGATTAGCCGTCACCATACCCTTGTCAATATTGGAGTGTCGTCCATAGCAGGACTTGTCGATTACTTGTAGATTCTGATAGTCCATAGGTGGTCAGGTGGATCAGAAAAAAACAGTGCCGTCTAGGTACGCACGAAAGAAGCGAAGCTTTATAGTATAAAGCGTAGGGCGCCACAGCTGCCACTCTGTACCTACTTATACCTTTATTTATGTATATCGTGTAACGCTACTGACGCTTAGCACGGATAGAGTGGCCGCGCGGCGACCGCCCAGATCGTCCGTATAGAAGCTTCGCTTCAAAACTAATTTATTATGTTTCTCAAAAGTAAAAGTTACTTATGTTCGTACCTAAACTACCTACCTAAGCTATAGTCGAACCTCTATAGGCCCTCTACACCTCCGGAACAACCGCCGCAAAGAAAGATTGAGACGCGCTGCATCTGTCTCTTTTATCTTAAAAATGTCTCCCTCGCTTTTCGGCGGTTATTTCAATTGTTTAAAAGGGTTTATAAAACATGGACGTCACACTCTAACTAAACCACGGCTTTACATGTTCAAGAGAGATGTCAATAATTAAAATAATTCTTCTTCCAGTCACAGATTCAATCAGATTACAAGAGGATTTCCGCAGATCATTGAACCAAGTGAACGAGTTCCTCGAGGATGTGGAACACAAAATAAGGAGTGAGCGACATATACTCGACACACTCAACAATGATCAGTACGAGGGGTTGACGGAGCCGACGGGGGACCTGGACTATGACGTCACGGACTTCTGGTGGTCCACGGCACCGGCGACGGCCGCCACCACCACACTGGGGACCCCCAACGTCACTATACCGCCTGGGTACATCGGAATACCGTTCACTACTCAGGTAGATTGCTCCAAGATCGTAGGGAACCGACTAGATCTGGCAGTTCATAGCACTTGACGACCGGTTGCTAGAGCGCAGGCCGCTCGGCTCACTGCAGCAGCTGCTCGTCAGCAGTCGCTGGGTCGTCTCCGATATTGCATCGGTGTCTTTATCAGCCAATGTGAAAGCGCCCATCGTCTCCATATGACACCCATAAACAATTAACTGCATCTGGTGAACCCTTCGGGGAACAGTCGCGAAGATGACGGCGCATGTACTGTCTCCCTCGTCAGAATGCCACCGGCGCCGCCAGCCCGCCGCCGGCGCTGCCGCCCCCGGAGGTCTCGCCGGGCACCTACGACCGCCTCACCACGGAGGAACCAGACTGTGAGTGCCAGCAAACCTCACTTCCCTGCAGATATGATAGCATAGGGATTGGGACCCAAAGTAGTAAAACAAGAGCCATGTGGCGGCTTATAATGCCTATTAAGGTTTCTTATATAGCTTTGAGAACGCTTTCTCATGTTACTTGAGCGATACGAATGTTCGAGTACAAGCTGGTCGCCAAAATTCGGGCGGGCAATAAAAAAAATTGTGGTTTAGACTGCGTCGGATTCCAAAATGTTATTTAAAAAATCAATGAAGTAAGTAGGAAGTGTTTAATAAAATAATTTATAACTATTTATTTTAGTATCGCTTTCTCGTTGTACGTGGTTACTTCTGGTTCATATCCCCCCTGTCCCCTAGTCCGAGTCCTTCTTTCAGCCCCCCCCCTCCTCCCCCCATGAAAAGACAGGACCAAGAGTGTTCACGAGCCTCTCCCTCCGCTCGCTATTCGTGCAACAGTAGATACCTAATACTAACCTATGTCCCCCTGTGAGTAGTACCTGTCGGTGCACGGCATTTAGCTTCGGTGTGACCAGCAGGAACTGCTAACGCAATTGAATCGAGAAATCGTGCTGTTACTGTCATTCTTATTAAAGAAATCTGTCGTGTGAGCAGGACGGCACTCGCCTTGAAATTTAAAACGTCTGTATTGATGTAAATTTTCACTAATTACACATTTGGTTAGCTTTATTTAATTTCCTAACAGATGTGCTGGACCATGTAACGCAGGACGACCCAGGGGCCGCCGCGTCCCCCACGGGCCAACCCCCATCCCACCAGCCGACGCACGAGACGTCCCCCGCCGAGGAGACCACCACGCGGTGGACCCACCCCTTCCAGTTGAAGACGGACCCGACCACGCCGGCGTCGGCCACTACCACCACTCACACAAGTCTTACTTACGAGGGTGGGTTCGAAGCACAGGTCGACTCGTTTCCTATATTTAAGTACATATGTACAGAATATCTTACTTAGGAAGAATGAAGAAATCAATCGTTTGACCAAAAATACATGAGTCTAAAACGCGACACTAGTATTTAGTGACTTCAATTAACAGAAGGACCATTATTTCCCCTTTTAAGGGTTTTTTTCTGAAATGAACTTTTTACGGTACCAAAGCAAAGTCACCAATTGTTGGGCCAACCGGCCAAGGCCAGCGAGGCGATGCGCCAACTCCTGTTCCAGAAATGCCCCAGGTCAACCAGACGACCCTAAGCCCGTTCAGCGAGCAGCCTGAGGATGAGATAGAGAAGCTGCGCGCGGGCTACTTCACCGTGTTCATCATCAGGCTGGCGGAGCTGATCGCCGAGAAGCCGCCCGGGGACGTCGTGGCCCTCCTGAGACCCCTCGCGGGCATCTTCCAGGGGTGAGTCTGGACATAGCAAACGTACGCACTACGTTAAAAATCAATAATCCATATTTTGGGTGTAGCACAGTCTGTGGGGTGAAGCTTCCTGATGATCAATAGTGGATTGCGCAGTGCGCTCGCCACGGCACGCGGGCAAGGGAGCTCGACCACGGCTTGCAGCAGGCAGCAGCCCAATATTGATATAATCCACATTATTAACTTTGGGCGTTAGGATGTTTCCACATCATTCAATCGACCATTTAAAATGTTGTCAATCACGGGACGCCGCCCGGCAGATGTGAAACATAAATAGTGTGTAGTATGCGCGCGCGCACACCCACAAGGGAATTGAGTGGCGAGAGGTGGCAGGCATTGGCCATCACGGAAAACTGGTCGATTTTACTGCCAAAGTGCGCCAATTAATGTTTCACATCAAAACTGAAGCGATCGACGTAGACCTATCTCACTCTACTAGGATCGAAGATCGATCGATAGATGTTTTAACATACCTTATTTAAGGCGCGATGGACCATGTCCCGAGTCCCACTCGCAAAAGGGGGAGTGTGCCCGATGTAATGGCAACACCCTCTCCCCCTGTTACATGGCGAGCCCGTAGCTGTGATGTGTATAATTATTATAGTCAAAATCAAATAGTGAATGTTGTCCAAGCCGTGCCGTCTGGTTGTCCCGCAGCCTGTCGGACCGCGGCGCGCTGGCCAGCCTGCGCGAGCCGCTGCACGGCACGGTGCTGGGCGCGGCGCGGACCCTGGCCGGCCTGCCGGGCGACGTCGTCAAGAGTACGTGCCGCCGCCGTGCCGGTGCCAGCCGGCACATGGCGTATGCCGCTTAATGTCTCTCCCGTGAGCACCCGCCCGCTAGACTCGCTCTACCGATAGAGGCGCCCAGTTGGCCCTACATCATCCTACCATAATACATTACGTCTCATGGTAGGAGGAAAATTATGTGATCTGAATTCCTGCTCTCTCACTCATCGTACGAAACGCAGCTATGAGAGGGTGGCACTACCCCTGCCTTCGTATTAGTGTCCTACCTAAAACCCCTGTCAGCGGAGCTGATGGAGCTCTCTACATCTCTTTCCATCTAGGGCAGTCACCTTCACTTCCTACGATTTAAAATCAACATCCTTAGGATTCTTATTCTTGCCATTCTCGACTCGTCTTCTTCCACGCTTTCCTACGATCTCACCTCTATGGTGTTATTGGAACAAAGTTCCTTAATCCGACTTGCGGTGCGAGTTAACTACTTAGCCGAAATCGTCACGAACGGAGAAAGCGTTATGCCGTGTGTTCACCGTTTGCTTCGCCAATTGTGGACCGATTTTGATTTTTTTCTTTGTGTTTGAAAGAGTAGGTATACTCGTACTCAAGTAAGATAAAAAATACTTAGCCGGTCAAATATACAGCGGTATGGACCCTAACTAAAGCTTGCACTATGAATACCGTATAACGGAGGGCGACCCCAGTGACACCCAGACATAGAAAAAACTTCGTTGGGAACCGAACTGCAACCACCTGGTGCAGTGAGCTTAGGTCTTGTCCTATTTAGAGAGTGCCACCTTTCCGCGAATAAATTAACCTAGAAATCACATTGCTTCCATTCATTTTCCTTTTAATGTAAAGAACGGAACCCTAAAACTTGACATCCTTTCCTCCGCTAATAGGAATTGATTGTTAGGTTTAAAGATTTATTTATCATACTAATATTATAAAGAGGAAAACTTTGTTTGTTTGATTGTAATGAATAGGCTCCGAAAAGACTGAACCGATTTGAAAAATTCTTTCACTGTTGGGAAGCTACACTACTCGTATCCCCGGGTGACATAGGCTATAATATATTTTTTAAAAAATTAGGGATCCTTACTAAAACTCGAATAATGTAACCGCAATGTACCCGTGCGAAGCCGGGGCGGGCCGCTATTTGTAATAAGCACGTACAGTTCACTTATAATGAGATAGGTACAAATAAATTAAATTATTAATAAGTAACTAACTGTACCCGCGACTTCGTCCGCGTGGAATCGCATTTGTAATGACTCCGTAAATGATACATCAGAATACAACTGAAACTTTTACAAACTTTGAATGTCATATTTATTTATATCGAATCAACAGCCTAAAAAATAAGTTTCAAGCTTCTAGCTCTAAAAATGACGATACTTCCATACAACTTTTCATCCCCCCCTTTCAACCCCTTACAACCCTTTTTTCGCATTTAAAAGTAGCCTATGTCCTTTCTCAGGCTCTAGACTATCTGTGTACCAAATTTCATTCAAATCGGTTCAGTAGTTTTGGCGTGAAAGCGCGACAGATAGACAGACAGACAGACGGACAGACAGACAGAGTTACTTTCGTATTTATAATATGCAATATATTAGTAAGGATTATAAATAGATTTACTTCTAGCTTCTAGCACATCTGCAAGCTATATATAATCAGGGTTCTGTACATAATACATGTACATAATAATTTATTTAGTATATTTTTTATACATTGTTGTGTTGTCGCATTCCCTTATGTCGTTTGGTAGCTTGTTGTACAGTTGTGCTCCCTCAAACAATATCGTTTTTTTTTCATAATTATTCCGCGCGTTCGCAACTTCAAGTTTACGCTTATTTCCTAGGTTGTGTGTAAGTATATACTTTTTTATGAACATCTAGATTGGATTGAATGGAATTCGTCGCGATATTTTTAATTCAGATGCAAGTGTAGTTTATAAAGTTGTGTAAGATTGAGAATTTTGGTTTTATCATATTATAATTGTTTTGTTGGAGTTCAAAAATGGTACTGGAATAGTACTTTAATGATTTTATTTTGGGTTCTTTGTAATGGCTTTAGGTTTGTTGGGGCGGCTGATCATATTTCGATCAAGTATCCCAGGTGTCATTGTACTACTTAATGAATTATATAATATAGCGGCCCGCCCCGGCTTCGCACGGGTACATTGCGGTTACATTATTCGAGTTTTAGTAAGGATCCCTGATTTTTTTTTTAAATATAATATAGCCTATGTCACTCGGGGATAGTGTAGCTTCCCAACAGTGAAAGAATTTTTCAAATCTGTTCAGTAGTTTCGGAGCATATTCATTACAATCAAACAAACAAAGTTTTCCTTTTTATAACTATATATAGTATGATTATAAGTATGATAATAAACTGTGCTTTGTTTGGAATGCAACTGGCTATTTTACGCAAAGCCCTCAATGTTGATATTAACTTTGTTCTTACATGCTCAATGTGCGATTTCCATGTTAATTTGTCATGTATCCACAGCCTAAGATATTTTTCTCGGTGTGAGCGTTGTCTATACAAATAAATAAAATTGGAGTGTCAGTTTGTAATATCAAAATAAAACCTTTTCACTAAATGCATATGAAAGTACAAACGACACCTATAGCAAAAACACGATTTAAAAATGTTTTGTCTGTCTGTCTGTCTGTCTGTGTGTTTGTTCCGGGTAATCTCCGAAACGGCTGGACCGATTTTGACGGGACTTTCACTGGCAGATAGCTGATGTAATAGGGAGTAACTTAGGCTACTTTTATTTTAGAAAAACTATATTAAAAAAAATGAAAAAATGGGTTCCGTCGTGCGGGCTCAGAACGTGGGAGCGGGCTTTTTTGTTAAGTTAAATTCCACGCGGACGAAGTCGCGGGCTCAGCTAGTATTATAATATAAAGCGTTTGGACAATTACTTATTGGTAGTTGTTTGAACGCTGGTATATGTTTGTTATTGCGGAGAAAATCATGAACGATGTTTTGATGGGTTAATTGTAAGCAGATTATATTTTAACCATTCATTGAGCATATCAAGATCTTTTTGAGCGTCTGTTATAATGTCATGAATAGATTTATCAAAATAGAAGAGAGATGCGTTGTCCGCATACAATGTCAGGTGACCGGTCATTCCTATTTTGTTAATAAAATTGATATACCTAAACCAAAAATAGTAACGGACCAACAATCGATTGTGTGACTACGTAACCCCGAGCAGGTGTTGTTCCCAGCAGGCGAGGCCGGCCTGTTCCACTCGCGGCTCATCGACCGGCAGGTGCAGCTCGCGCCGGACACGCTCAGCCTGCTTGACTACGCCGACACGCTGTACACGGGCGATCAGGCGGACAGGATGTTCCGAGCACTCGACCACCTGGACCAGTTCCCTCAGGGTGAGTTAGTCACGCATTCACAGTGATTGGTTGATACCTTATCGACTTCGTATCCAGTGGACACCTATTTAATATAGGACGAACGTTTTCAGAAGCCACATTAGGATGACACATCTTTTTTGTGACTACCTAGTCCCGCCACACCACACACTCTCATCACTGTAACTCTTTAAACCAGGATCGACATTGGTGTCCAGTGATGACGCCGATACATCTTACATATTTACGTATTTGATACAGTACCATGTATAGAACTTATCGGTGTCGGGTTTTCATTACAACACACATTAGATCGTAGGTACGGGTGCCGAATACTTTAAAAATTGTCCGTCTGTCCGTATGTCTGACGGCACAGTCATTTTATTCAGAGTAATAGGACAGGAGGTACTACTAGAGCTGTGAGGCTGCAAATTGGCACAAATATAGAGTTTATGTACCGCTACATAAATGTGTATACATGTGTGTACATAAATGTGTAGAAAAGCAAAGATATTCTAGGGTAATCCCCGTACATGGGAAGGGGGAGTGAAAAATAATATCTATTCCCCCCTCGAGTGGGGGGTGTCGTTGGATAGATATTTTAATTTCATTTTAAGGTTTTCGTCAGTTTTTGAATATTAATTCGGTAATTCATTTTGTAACTCACATAATAGATGGTTAAATTAAAAAAAATACTTATTATTAATTTTAAATTAAAATAATAAAAAAATTAAGTCAGTCCGGGATTCATATCCACGCACCGCGAAACGCACATCCGGACTACTTGCAACTGAGCTATGAATTCGAACGTTGAATAACATGGCGAAACTTTCAGCCATTTAATAGAACTGTAACATGTAGAGTTACGAATCCTGCCTCATTAGATGTTTCACTTCAAAATGAACCATCTCGTTTATTATTAGGGTTCCTGCGGAATCCTATAGTATGCGTGATCCGACACACATGTGGCCGGTTTTTTGTTAAGTACTTGTTGATCATGCCAACAAAAGATTACGACGAGACACTAGGTCAGTAAATAGCTAATAGGTGAGACAAACTACTTTAAAGGACTTTAATTTTGAAATAAGACTTTTTACAGTTGAGTAAACAAGATAATAAAGGGTGTTTTAAAGTCACAAATAATACCTACTCGGGGGTTTAGATGATAACCGCACATAGAATCAACTTTATCGAAATTCAAAGATGCATAGTGTCCTTCGTAAGTAGTTATTACAGTAACATTGTTTTAAGGAACAAGACATCTGACATTTACAAACACGTGAGGCTTGTGTGTGAACGCTGTAATACATGTGTATGTGCCCTATACATGTTCTGCCGACCTCCATCTTGTCCCGCTCTTACGCTAAAAAAGGACGGGATAAGCCATCGTGTGCATGCGGCCTTCCTGGAGCTAGTCCTCAGAAACGTTTTATAAATAAAACAGAGAGTTAATTTAAAATATTATTGGCGATTATGACAAGCATATACTTACAATTTTTGACGTCTTAAAAATAGGACTTTTCAGACGAAGTTATATCTAATATATAAAATTCTCGTGTCACAATGTTACCTAGTTACCATAATCCTTCATCTTATGAAATGTTATATGCATACTCAGTAGTAGTCTGAGAATCGGCTACTATCTATTTGTCATGCCCCTAAAAGACAGGACAACGTCTGTCGGGTCAGCTAGTGCTTAATAAAGATGATGATCAAAATGAAGTAAGAAATACAGGGTTCTTATCTTTTGAATTTTGTGCTCGTGGTGTAATACGAAAAGCTCCTGAACAGTTTAAAGTGATGCCTAGAACACGACGCGGCCGCTCGACTCCTACATTATTTGAATAACAGCCACCACTAGTTTTTGATACAATATGCGTCGCACCAACTTGCACGGAACTATGAAAAGGTGGTTTAGGCCACCTGCGTCCTCCTCAGGTAAGCCTCCGTGACGGCGCGCGCCCTGGGGTCCTCCGGAGGGACCACCTGGATGTACCGGGTCGTGTTCAGCCCCATGTTGTTCGGATTGATCCTGGCGTCTTTCACGAAGATCACGGATTTGGGAGCCAGGTTTTCGAAAATGGAAGTCTCCTCCACCCACGTGGAACAAGTCACTTGGCCCGTCCCGTCCTCCAGCGTCACCTCCCGCACGGGCCTGCCGTCCAGTTGTTCAATCTCGACCACTCCGTTGTACGCCGTACACACTCCGATGACGTTCACAAAACGAGCTTCCCCTTGATCGTGGACCCTGTTGAGATCAGTCAGCGGCCACTCCATCGGCGGCGCCTCGCCGCACCACTCCACTGTGGTGTAGTCGAAGAGATATATGATCTTCGGATTCGGGATGCTGGTGTAGCTCCGGTCCGAGCTCCTCAGCTGGAAGCCAGTGATGATGTAAACGTTGCTCTCTTCTATGATGGGGAACAATATCTCGGTAGCAGGTTGTGTCTCGGAGACGGCGGTTATCATTTCCCCGGAGTCGTCGCGCAGATCCATGAAGAACGTCGGTTGACCACCCCAGGTCCTGATTCTTGATTTAATGAGCACTGTCGCTTTAATAGCCAGTTGTTTATGCTTCTCCACATCGCTAGGATAGGTGTAGCCGTACGCTGATAAATCAGCGATTTTAACAATATTGTTTTGATCCATGTTAGTTAAAATTGCGCGGGATATTAAGCAAAATCGAGGTACAGGTCCGGCTGCGTCGACGCGACTATCGCAAATGCGGGTGCGCGTGCGCATACATAAATGCGAATTTATCTTTTGGTATACTTATCGAATGAGTCAGTTCCCGTTATCATGTCCGCCGGCCTTTCGATTCTATACCTTATAATTATTATTGTACAGAACAGTTTTTAATATTGATTGTATTTTCTGCAGACGGATATAAATAACCGCGACGTCATGAACATGCATGCCCTCGGGGGGGGGGGAGGGGGGACCCGCTAGTGGGGGGACCCGCTAGTGAGGAGACCCTCACGCTCGTGCGCGTGCCCCGTCCCTAACAAAACAATACATTGTAACAATAGGTAGTAAGCAATCATAGCTTTGGCAAGGTGGCACACGACCACGGATTCAGATACTTACTTAATAATGTTTTCTTGTTGCATCATTTTTAGTGCCTGATGATTCAGTAGTCGAGTTTTAGTTTTTGAACTATTTTTTCATTATTATTGTTTTTGGGTTATAACTGTATACAAGGTGACACATAATGGGTATACTATTTTTTTTGCAATTTAACTTTGTAAATCTCAACCTATCGGCTTTGTAGGACAGTTGAAGTACTAAAGGTTTTGTACACTTGTGAAATCGGTCAACAGCTGTATTCCTATAACACCTTTTGTTTTTCAAGTTCCCTCCAAAGCTGATGGTTTTAGAATTACAAAGTTAAGTTTTGAAAACAAAGTATACCCATTATGTGTCACCTTGTATACATATAGGTATTTGAAAATGTGCTTATTACCTAAGTTATCTGATTAGATACCCCAAACCGTATCGTATCGTAACGTAGGTATCAATCGATTTTATGTGACTACACATAGCCAGCTGACGATCTCTTGATCGTCCGACCCTGACCTTCCCGCTTCCAACAATAACTACCTACCTTATAATAAGTAGTTAAAAAGTTATGAGGGAACAGATTAACATATGTATGTTAATCTGTTCCCTGGGTTCGCAGAGTTATGATTTTGACCGGTATGTATGTACATACCGGTCAAAATCATAACCCTCCTTCTTGCTCCGCCGTAGTCGGGTAAATTGAGTTACCCCACACTAGACGCCACTTATTAAAATAAATAAACTTCACTGCTAAGGATGTCAGCATAGGTTCAGGGTCACCGAGTCCGCCAAGGTCAGTCATTGTGTATCACCTATGTGTATATTTCAAAAAGAGGAAGAGATCAGAAGAGGGACGGAGCTATGCGAAAAAGTAACATGCACTGTCATCTTGCTGTATTAACCTATAGCCCCGTCTCGCTCGCCCCACGGCGCTCGCTGCTCTATACTCTGGACTTCCCCGAGTTTTTACGTAAATCAGAACTGGTGTTATCAGTATGTAACTTTTGTTACATTTTGTCTATTTTTAGATCCACGGTCATGTAATGTCCATGTAACATGATATAAATTGTTTTCAAGCTACTGTTCATATACGATTGTTTTAAACATTTACTTTCTACAATGCCAATAGTACTCAAGCGTTGCTTAGTATGGGTCAAGCGGTCGGTGTGTTTAGTAAGTAATTAATGAAGTATCGCAAAATAAAAACAGTAAGTATATGTGACATATGTAGATCGTTTGGTTTTTTAAAATACTAGATGAAAACTCGGCTTCGCTCGGGTGAAATGTGACTCATAATACTCAAATTTTTACTTTTCTTTCTTTAAAACTATGGCCCACCCAGTTTAATAGATATTTCGAATAAAGACTCATTTACATACTGAGAACACTGACACTAACTGACAGGGATTCGTTCATAGAAAATATAGCGGCACTGTGCCAAACTTGACGGAACTGCCAATATGGCGAAAGATTGCCTTTTGCACCGTTACAATTTAACAAAATACTCGACAATCCGAATTTTGCGGATATATGTTGTCGACTCGAAATCATTATTTTTCTATGTTTTATTATTCAGGTAAGGTTTCAATCGAGTCTACCGTACCCCTGAACGGAATTATTAATATAGAAAACTAAGTGCCAACCGAAGCCTCTTGACTACAGCTCATGCACGGACTGGGTAGTACCTCACTCTCACAGAAGATCAACGTAAAGTATAGCTGCGTTTCGTACGATGAGTGAGAGAGCCGGAAGACCAACCCCCTCCCTTCCCTTCCCTTCCCTCTGTTCCACTCTCCTCCAGGTCAGCAAAGTGCGAGCAATGCTCTTGTGTTGCAGCATCTACAGGCTAAGATAACTGCTTACGATCAGATAGGTCGTGCGCTATGTACTGAGGTGCCAACTTTGTTCTACCTACTTGTAAAAACACACTTCATGGTGAATGGCATTGGCACCCCTCGCTCACGTGGCGCCGCCCTTGTAGCAAAAATAAATTGAGGTCGGTAGAAGTCGGTCTACTACCGCTAGTTTATTCATGAATTCTACGACTACATGGCGAATAAAAGGCTCAATTTGACATACATTTCTGAGGATACAATTGAAAATGGGTCCGGCCAATTTTGCGATGCCATTATTATGAATTGTACATTTTGTATAAAATTAAAACACATTACGTAACTGTTGACAAAGCCGTACTGGCAACACTGCTGCGCCACCACGTCTGCGTGTAGGGATGGGTCGCCGTGATATGGTTACATTTTTGATAACAGTAACTTAATATTATGATATCAGATCAGATATTGTAACATTTTATACAAATCTTTAAATCTCTGCGATGCAATTAAAGATTGTTCAGGCATCTTCCAAGATTTCTTCGCCGAAAAATGAGCTAGGAAGTTAAAATATATGTGGCTGATTTGCCTGAAAACAATATTTTAAATACGACGTTGATATACGTTGATACTAAGTGAGTACTTTTGTATCTTCCCACCCTTAGTCCCATTGGACACTTGTCAGTTCTGTGCTGTGAGTAGCTTGAGCTTCCTCCCGTTGTCTGTCTGCAGTCCAGCGAGTCACTAGCGGGCAGGCACAAGGCTACATGCAATTGCAAGTAAACGCAGTGAGCGCAGAGTTATATCCGTAAATCCAAGCGAAATGGAAGGGAATATTGTTAAAATCGCCGACCTATCTGAATACGCTAATAACAGAAATTTCCAAGTGCATGAGACACTCACCATTCGAGCGTGGGTGACCATTAAATCGTCGCTCAAAGGCACCTACGGCAAGCCCGTGTTCTTCATGGACCTGCGCGACGACTCCGGCGACATATCCGCCGCCGCAGTCAGCACCCGGGTCACCGGGAGGTTCTTCTCCGCCATGCAGGAGAACCAGACCTACACCATTACCGGCTTCCGGCTGCAGGACACGGAGCCCGACTTCACCAGCGTCCCGCATCCCAAGATGATATACTTCGAAGCTGCCACTAAAGTGGAACCGTACGGTTGCGCCCCCGCCGCCCCCGCCGAGTGGCCGCTGACCCCGCTCAGTAAGATCGACCATGATCGAACGAAACATTATTTCGTCAATGTCATCGGAGTGTGCACGGCAGTGGGCGAGACGAAGCGTTTCGGCACCAAACTGTTGAGGAAGGTGACCCTGGAGGACGAGGAGGGCGGGGAGGGGACGCTGGGGGTGTGGGCCAAGGAGACGGTCCTCTTCGACCGGCTGGACCTCGCCGCGCGGCCGGTGGTGCTCGCCAAGGACGCCAGGGTAGAGGCCGGAGTGGGCCTGACCCCCACCAGGTACCTGCACGTGCTGGCGCCGGACGACCCCCGGGCGCGCCGGGCCAGGGCCGCCTACTCCGCCAGGCGGGCGGCAGCCGACCAGGACTAGCTGGACACATCGCTCATCATTATTCGTTAAAAATATATTCAATTATAAATGTTAACCATTGGACTGACCGCGATATGACCCATCGTTTATTATTAGATTATACATTACATACCTATAATGCTATCGCTACCGCTATATTGTACAGCAGGGCTGTTTATTATAGGTACTTACTCTAATTTTATTGTATTTTATGAATAAATGCTCAACGAGACTTATGTTATAATTACTCCTATTTCTAACTTGTGCTGCTGCTGTGTGTCAGCATGTTTAAGGCTTAATACAATCCTAATCTCGCCGCTTTAAAAAGCGTCGAGTCTAAACACGTCTCTATAATGTATTAAAGATTTCATTCATACTCGCCCGTGGCGCATATCAGAATGTTTCGAGGCAGTTGCAGATTAAAAAAAAATTCTACCTATATTGTTAAAGTACAACCCGAAGGCCTAAACTAATGTACCGATTTGGCTTTGAATAAGTTATGAAAGACAGTCATTGTCTTGTTTTGCAATGTACCGTCCGCGTCCGTGTGCCGCTGCGGTCGCCCCGGCCCCCGCCACCCCCGGCCCCCGCTCCGTTGGACGGTACTCACATTACTTCTTGTGACTGGATACCTTCAGTCTTTGCTACCTACAGGATGTTAGTTTGGCCATATCGTATGTAATATGGTATTATTAACAACTACCTACGGTTATCTATTTTCAGTGATTTTAAATGTAGGTTTGTATATAATCATTTTGCAGCGAACAAGAGCGCCTACATGACCAGCCAGGAAGTAGTGAGCTCCGTGCTGGAGCCGTACTTGCAGCTGGGCGACACGGCCCCGCGCCGGCAGCTGGTGGGCCTGCTGAACGAGGCGCTGCAGCGCCGGCTGGGGACGCCCGCGCCGCCCCGCGCCGCCGCCCGCCGCCCGCGCCGGCCGGGGGCGCCGCCCCGCGCCGCCGCCCGCCGCCCGCGCCGCCCGGGGGCGCCGCCCCGCGCCGCCGCCCACCGCCGCTCGCTGGCCGGGGGCGCCGCCCCGCGCCGCCGCCCGCCGCCGCTCGCTCGCCGGTACCCACTACCGGAATAAAATCTATTCAGTGGTTTACTCGCTATTTAAGTTATAAGAATGGGAATTACCTAAAGCTTTAGAATCTGTCGATCTATCCAGTGGGCCCACGGCTTGAGATAGTTAACTATGGTAAGTAGGTATTAGTACATTGTTACACGAGTGGTGAAAGTGACTTATTTAGTCCCGAGACGGGGCGCTAATAGTTCGAGGGACAAAATAAGTCTTTCACCCGAGGTAAACACTGCTTTTCATTACGAATACAAGGAAAGTAAAAATAAAAACAGGAATTGGCTAAAGAAATAATGCAAGGAAGTATAAACAATACTCTACAACTCAAAAAAAAAAAGATCGGATTGCCGCCTATTTTTTTTTCTTTGGCCGGCCAACTTCATTATTTAGCCATTATTTTTCATTTTCATCTTTAAATATTTTGCCCAAATCTATGATATTTTTAAGAAATTATTGAAACTCAATTATAATTAAGTCATTTAAAAATATATATTCTTTAATTAATACTTAACTTTAAGTTATTTCAATTTTACATCGTGCTGTAATTGAGTGACTGTAGAAAAAGTTTGAACATGGTTCCATAGAAATGTGAAAATGGAACTAGTTTTTTTTTTATAATTTGACAGCTGTCAGTTGAAAGCGATTCTCCCGGGCCGGAAAAGTATTACTTTCAACCCGCTCCCCAGGCAACTTCAGACCTACTTTCAGAGTATGAGTAATGAAAAGGTTATTTACCCTCACCCACCAGCGGTAATTATTTCGCTACAAATTAACTGTGTTAGTACTTGAAGAGAAATTCAGTAAACCAATGTTATTGCCTTCTCTCTCTTGTTTCATTTTCAAAAAACGTGGTCTCCTCACAATGTTTTCCTCCTGCGTTTGTTTAGCAAGTGATGTCTTCATTGAAACTAATTTACTTTCAGGTAAACTAAGAAACTATCAGAAACTAATTCGAAGAATATTCCACACGAAGCATACCAGTCACAGACATGGCAGGAAACGGAAGCACCACCACACTGCGCACGCGCACGCGCACAGGGGGCACGGGAACACCGACAAAAAGAAAGACAAAGAAATCGAGCACGACAACAAACAATATTCCAACACAAACACACGCAACAGAAATAAAACTAGCTTTAAGAAACGATTCAACATCATACAACAGAAAAGGAATAACGTCAACGAGGAAAATCGTCAATTTCGAGATGGGGCGACTGTGAGCCGCAACAAGAGGATGGGGACGGACTTGACTAAACGCAATCTCCCGAAAAATAAACTTTTACGTAAAATAATGAAGGATTCCGACAACAGCGACGAGGCGAGGCGGCTGCGGGTGAACCTGTACGACGCCTTGTACCACGGGGCGGGGGCGGGTGGGGGTGGGGGGGCGCGGCGCGGGGGGGGCGGCGTCGCCGGCGCCTCCAGCGACACCGACCAGGAGGCGCTGCTCAAGGGCAGTATCTACAGATACTTCGGCTACCGGCCCGACCAGGAGATCAGGGACGTGTCGGAGCCCTAGCGCGGCGGCGCGGGGGCGGGCGGCGGCTCCGCGGAGTGGCTTGTCATCATACATAGCATTAAACAACTCCCGCGCAGTGCAGCCGTGCCCAGAGTACTGCCTCCGAACTGGTAATTGACAATGGCAGCCGCTAGTCCACCTACCTGCTACCAACATGAATTGTAACCATACCTCACATATTGTTACATGCTTGTGTTGGTAATGTTGTGGCACAGACCTGCTTACCTTATTTATGTATTTCTTTTCATACAGTTTCACTTGTAATTAGATTGAATCCTTGCAGGGTATACTAATGCGGTATTAGTCATAAAATGCCCAAACATACCTAACAGTTTAAGGTTATAACTACTTATGACAACATTTGGAATTATTTTGGTAATTGGTTATATTTATAAAAATACAACATTCCGTATAACAATGTGGTGCAGTATAAGTTGTTGCTCTTTAGCTAGTCCGTCATACGCCGCGAGGAGCACCCAGACAAGTCATTTTATATTGTAAATGTACTCATAGTTATATATCTATAAGCATGTTACTGCAGCATCCAGACAAACCAATCTTGGTTTTTGTGATGCACATGAGGCAGAATGTTAAATTATATAAAAAAAATATATACAGGTAGTACAGTACCTACAGCATTACCATCAATCTGATTTTCCAGACAAATATTATACGTAGTCGCAACAGACACTATAAACGTATGATAGAGCGTGTCGAGCTCCGTACTGAGCTCTATTATAGTAATTTATTATATTTAGGTCATTTCACAGACTCGTGAATTATGTTTGGCCATAAATGCCCGCTTATTAATAAGAAACATGTTATGTAAGAATGTAATAATAACAAATACTCACGGCTTTTTCTTTTCCTTCCCCCGTATTCACAGTTGACGGAAAGTTTCCGACGTCGAAACGATAGTGTCCATTCTTTTTCAAATTCATTTGTTAAAAAAAGGATGGGAGATGACGTTCCCGACATCGGAAACTTTCCGTCAATAGTGAATACTGTTTTTAATGGCCCCGCCCCGCGGTACATCCCAAATGAAAATTCATAAAGTTTTACAAAATAATCATTTATTTCAGTTTGGTTTGAACACGGCGCCGAGGCGCACACATTTACAGTTCACTCACACACACACACACACACACGCGCTATATACATACGTACAATGTACACTTAACTACATAACACACGAGACGCGCCCCCGCCCCCGCGCAGGGCGCTACCGTTCTTACAAAACTGTCAAAATTACATTTTCAAATATCGTTTAGTTCCAATTACCGCCACCGCCACACACATCTGTGGCGCTCGCGCATGCGTTTCACATCATTCATAGTAACACTTACAAACTAAGTACTTTAAGTTAACGAGCTCTCGACAACAGTCAGGTCTGATTTACATGCATCTTATAAACGGTATAAAAAGTTATTTTCACTGAAAAGCAGAACCCGCCCCAAACAGCCGACTGATAGTACGTTATTGGCTGTATCGATAATTAATTCATATAGTTAATTTGCACTCGACACCATGGGAGAGATGTTGCATCTTCAGTAACTTTCATGAACATTATGGCGCGGGCGGTCTGCCGCATGCCGGGCGCAGGGTTTCATTAGATCTTAAAATTGAATTGTGTAAGCTAATGTGTTTGTAAGGTAGGCACTATTTAGAGGACGACAGAGACGCGCTACTTTTTTGTGGATAGGCTAGACTTGCGCAATTACAGATAATTTGCGCAAGAATGGTTAACTTGCGCAAGAACAGTTAAATTGCGCAAGAAAACTTCACCTGCGCAGGTAATGAATATTTGAAAAAGTAAAGCTTACTTGCGCAAGACTCGTCTATCCACTGAGACCGTAACACCTATTTACGATCACAAATCACAGGAGAAGCAATCTTATTCAACTGCAGAATATTTCGTCACTATTTCGTAAAAAAATACAATTCGCTTAAACTTTATTTCCTGCAATCTTGTACAGAATGAGACATTAAATAAAATTAATTAACTACAAATTGTTTTAATTATTATTGCTATCATTTGGACTTGCATACATTAACCGACATTGATCAAAATGACCAGAATATAACTACCTCACATTAGTTATTTGAAAAGACTCCCGTCACACGCACGCGCGGGCGCGGGCGCGGGCGCGGGCGCGGGCGCGGGCGCAGGCGCGGGCGCGGCGCGATGTCTGCGTTATGAAAATGGCTAAATGTGCGTTAAGTACGATCACAGTTGCTTTATCACCTTCTGGCACGAGCCGAGTGAATATACTTGTCTCATTTTAAGGCTCGCTTAATAGAAGACATCCCATCACCCCAAATATTCCTCGAAGGGGTAGACAGTAGTGCACTGCATTGCTCACTCATGTCGTCAATGTAATAAGAGGTTTGGAATTACACCACCGGGCTCACTGGCCCTCAACCCGAGGAGGATTCGCGCCGCAGTACACTACGCTGGCCCGGTGCGGCGACAGTGTTTCACAGATAATCAGAGATTATACCTGCCTATTGTAATCTTGAGCTTGTTTTCGATTGAGGAGATCATAAATAATATCCGAGAACTGCCTACAAATTAAACACAATTTATTAAAAATACAGTCATAATTGAGCGCTCGAACTGTGCGGGGCTCGCCTTCCGACCAACGGATACATATCACTGAATACCACGGTCCACAGGATATTGACCCCACTCAACAGTAACCAACTCAACGATCACACCGATGATATGTGCATTGCGGTAGGATGCGCGGCGTGACTCACTCATCTTATCACGTATGACGTCATGAACACTGTGCTCCCGGCACTCGGCGGTGAGCTGGCGCACGAGATGGAGACTAGCACAGTACTGGCGCGCCGCACTCAGTCGCGGAGCAGGCCGCGCGCCTTGGCGGTGAGCTGGCGCACGAGATGGAGACTAGCAGAGTACTGGCGCGCCGCACTCAGTCGCGGAGCAGGCCGCGCGCCTTGGCGGTGAGCTGGCGCACGAGATGGAGACTAGCACAGTACTGGCGCGCCGCACTCAGTCGCGGAGCAGGCCGCGCGCCTTGGCGGTGAGCTGGCGCACGAGATGGAGACTAGCACAGTACTGGCGCGCCGCACTCAGTCGCGGAGCAGGCCGCGCGCCTTGGCGGTGAGCTGGCGCACGAGATGGAGACTAGCACAGTACTGGCGCGCCGCACTCAGTCGCGGAGCAGGCCGCGCGCCTTGGCGGTGAGCTGGCGCACGAGATGGAGACTAGCACAGTACTGGCGCGCCGCACTCAGTCGCGGAGCAGGCCGCGCGCCTTGGCGGTGAGCTGGCGCACGAGATGGAGACTAGCACAGTACTGGCGCGCCGCACTCAGTCGCGGAGCAGGCCGCGCGCCTTGGCGGTGAGCTGGCGCACGAGATGGAGACTAGCACAGTACTGGCGCGCCGCACTCAGTCGCGGAGCAGGCCGCGCGCCTTGGCGGTGAGCTGGCGCACGAGATGGAGACTAGCACAGTACTGGCGCGCCGCACTCAGTCGCGGAGCAGGCCGCGCGCCTTGGCGGTGAGCTGGCGCACGAGATGGAGACTAGCACAGTACTGGCGCGCCGCACTCAGTCGCGGAGCAGGCCGCGCGCCTTGGCGGTGAGCTGGCGCACGAGATGGAGACTAGCACAGTACTGGCGCGCCGCACTCAGTCGCGGAGCAGGCCGCGCGCCTTGGCGGTGAGCTGGCGCACGAGATGGAGACTAGCACAGTACTGGCGCGCCGCACTCAGTCGCGGAGCAGGCCGCGCGCCTTGGCGGTGAGCTGGCGCACGAGATGGAGACTAGCACAGTACTGGCGCGCCGCACTCAGTCGCGGAGCAGGCCGCGCGCCTTGGCGGTGAGCTGGCGCACGAGATGGAGACTAGCACAGTACTGGCGCGCCGCACTCAGTCGCGGAGCAGGCCGCGCGCCTTGGCGGTGAGCTGGCGCACGAGATGGAGACTAGCACAGTACTGGCGCGCCGCACTCAGTCGCGGAGCAGGCCGCGCGCCTTGGCGGTGAGCTGGCGCACGAGATGGAGACTAGCAGAGTACTGGCGCGCCGCACTCAGTCGCGGAGCAGGCCGCGCGCCTTGGCGGTGAGCTGGCGCACGAGATGGAGACTAGCACAGTACTGGCGCGCCGCACTCAGTCGCGGAGCAGGCCGCGCGCCTTGGCGGTGAGCTGGCGCACGAGATGGAGACTAGCACAGTACTGGCGCGCCGCACTCAGTCGCGGAGCAGGCCGCGCGCCTTGGCGGTGAGCTGGCGCACGAGATGGAGACTAGCACAGTACTGGCGCGCCGCACTCAGTCGCGGAGCAGGCCGCGCGCCTTGGCGGTGAGCTGGCGCACGAGATGGAGACTAGCACAGTACTGGCGCGCCGCACTCAGTCGCGGAGCAGGCCGCGCGCCTTGGCGGTGAGCTGGCGCACGAGATGGAGACTAGCACAGTACTGGCGCGCCGCACTCAGTCGCGGAGCAGGCCGCGCGCCTTGGCGGTGAGCTGGCGCACGAGATGGAGACTAGCACAGTACTGGCGCGCCGCACTCAGTCGCGGAGCAGGCCGCGCGCCTTGGCGGTGAGCTTGCGCACGCGGCCGCGGGACGAGATGGAGACGGGCCCGGCGCCGCCGCTGGACGCGCCCGAGCCGCCCGACCGCGCCGCCGCCCCCGCCCCTGCCCCTGCCCCTGCCACACCACGCTACGATTAGGGCGCTCTACAAGCGCAAGGAACGGACGACTCCGTTGAACTCAGAGCCCGTGCAGAGTAGTTCTATATTCACCGGTCACTCACCGGTGCCGTTGTGCTGCGCGGCGTGCCCGTTGAAGTAGTTGTGGTCGGCGGTGTGCGCGGCGCTGCTCTCCGCCGTCGCACTCTGCAATTTGGGTCACACATTACACTATCGAGGAGTGATACCGTCAGTGACAAGTCAACAATAACAATTTGGTGGCGCGGGTGTGTGTGTGTGTGTGTGTGTGCGTGGGTGTGTGTGTGTGTGCGTGGGTGTGTACCTGCGCGGCGTGGTGGTGCCAGCGGCACGCCACGTGCAGCAGCTGGTGGCGCGGGTGTGTGTGTGTGTGTGTGTGTGTGTGTGTGCGTGTGTACCTGCGCGGCGTGGTGGTGCCGGCGGCGCGCCACGTGCAGCAGCTGGTGGCGCGGGTGTGTGTGTGTGTGTGTGTGCGTGTGTACCTGCGCGGCGTGGTGGTGCCGGCGGCGCGCCACGTGCAGCAGCTGGTGGCGCGGGTGTGTGTGTGTGTGTGTGTGTGCGTGTGTGTGTGTGCGTGTGTACCTGCGCGGCGTGGTGGTGCCGGCGGCGCGCCACGTGCAGCAGCTGGTGGCGCGGGTGTGTGTGTGTGTGTGTGTGTGGGTGCGTGTGCGTGTGAGTGTGTGTGGGTGCGCGTACCTGCGCGGCGTGGTGGTGCCGGCGGCGCGCCACGTGCAGCAGCTGGTGGCGCGGGTGTGTGTGTGTGTGTGTGTGTGTATGGGTGCGTGTGTACCTGCGCGGCGTGGTGGTGCCGGCGGCGCGCCACGTGCAGCAGCTGGTGGCGCGGGTGTGTGTGTGTGTGTGTGTGTGCGTGTGTGTGTGTGCGTGTGTACCTGCGCGGCGTGGTGGTGCCGACGGCGCGCCACGTGCAGCAGCTGGTGGCGCGGGTGTGTGTGTGTGTGTGTGTGTGCGTGTGTACCTGCGCGGCGTGGTGGTGCCGGCGGCGCGCCACGTGCAGCAGCTGGTGGCGCGGGTGTGTGGGTGTGTGTGTGTGTGTGTGGGTGTGTGTGTGCGTGTGTGTGGGTGCGTGTGTGTGGGTGCGTGTGTACCTGCGCGGCGTGGTGGTGCCGGCGGCGCGCCACGTGCAGCAGCTGGTGGCGCGGGTGTGTGTGTGTGTGTGTGTGTGTGCGTGTGTACCTGCGCGGCGTGGTGGTGCCGGCGGCGCGCCACGTGCAGCAGCTGGTGGCGCGGGTGTGTGGGTGTGTGTGTGTGTGTGTGGGTGTGTGTGTGCGTGTGTGTGGGTGCGTGTGTGTGGGTGCGTGTGTACCTGCGCGGCGTGGTGGTGCCGGCGGCGCGCCACGTGCAGCAGCTGGTGGCGCGGGTGGTGGTGGTGCTGCAGCCGCTTGCTGATGGCGGCGATGCTGTCCTCCTCGCTGTCCTCGTTGTATCGCCGCTGCGCCTGCCGCGCGCGCAGCGACACGCCGCCGCTCTGCGCAGCGCACGCTCAACATCAGCACCAGCACCAGCGCACCGCCGCCACACTCGGGCTCGGTGCAATTATACCCAGGCCGAACAACGCCGCCCACAGACGCAATAACACGCGCAAGTCACGTCACTCTACAGCAGGGTTTTTCAACCTTTTTCATGACACGGCCCTTTTAGTATGAACTAATATTTGGCGACCCCCCTGTGACCCGTTGCTTTTTCTTCATGTATTTTATTTTGTGACCAATATTCAATCCAACATATTTATTCATTTTCATAATTAGGGTTCGGATCAATACATAATTAAGTCAGAGAAAAAATAATAAAAAGTACTTTTGTGTCCTTGCAATTTGATGGATCTACGGATGAGTATGTCCTTTAGTTACCATTTTTCTTAATACTTCTTTATAAACGCTATTGTTTTTTTTACTGCATCAGCTTTCCCAACCTCTTGCAACTCCCATATGCGAGAAGCTTCGTGGGGGTCAGAGATTAAAGAGGCTTCGCGACCCACACGTTGAAACACACTGCTCTGCAGGGTACGCTATAGAACTATGACGTCCTACACACTTTTATTATTATTTCTACAAAATATGTAAGTAGCGCCCTTATACGAGGGATGCCTTTTAAGTTTTGTCGTTTGAAGAAAAAAACACAACTAGAACCTTATAGTACTTTTTATTGTTTTTCAAGGTATTCACCACGTAGCTTAATACACTTTTCCATTCGCTCAAACCAGTTATTATAACATTTATTCCACTCTAAAGTGGGGGTGTTCAAAATGGCTGACTTGAAAGCGTCGACTGCTTCTTCACTGGACTGGAACCTTTAACCACGAAGACTTTTCTTAATTTTAGGAAATGTAAAAAAATCGTTAGGGCTTAGGTCAGGACTGTATGGAGGATGGTCAAGAATTTCTACTTTTTCCTGCTTCAAATACTCAATCGTTTGACGAGCGCTGTGTGAACTTGCATTGTCGTGGTGCAGGATGATGCGTCGCTTTGAGTTAGATTTTCGAAGTTCGGCGATGACTTGTGGTAAACAAACTGTGGTATACCACTCTGCGTTAACCGTTCTACGATCATCAAGTGCAATAGTCGCAACATGGCCGGTTTTTCTAACGAACGTGGCCACCATCTTCTTTGAAGTGCTTCGAGAACGAACAACTTTAGTCGGCTTTGGCTCGTCTTGAAAGACCCAGATTGTAGATTGTTGTTTGGAATCAGGATCGTAGGCATAGATCCAAGATTCGTCACCACTGATGAAGTCGTAGACGTGATTTGACTCTCCTCGGTTGAACCTTTGTAGAGTTTTCTTACACCATCTGACGCGGGCCGCCTTGTGATCGTCGGAAAGCAGATGCGGTATTCAACGGCAAACTAGCTTTCTTACACCAAGCGCTTCATGCAAGATCTTCTGAATGGTTGTCCCTGAGATGCCTAATAGAGCCTCTATCTCTCGATACGTCACATGACGATCTTCGAGAATTAGTTGTCTCACTCCAATGATGTTATCTTCAGTGAATGCAGATTTTGGGCGACCTTCGCGAGATTTGTCACTAACACTAGTATGTCCACGCTGGAATTCTAAATACCAGCGTTCGACAGTCCGCAGACATGGGGCTTCATCCCTGAACACAGATATTAGCTCTTCAAAACACTGAAGCCGTGTCAGGCCTCTTCTAAAGTTGTAGAAAATTATTGCACGAACATTTTCCTTAGAAAGATTCATTTTCGTACGTAACCTGACAGATTCTAATCGACGCTGTGACTAAACAATAACATTAATCCTAATACATTCAACTGTTTTGAGATTCGAAATTTAAACACATTCGAATATAGAACAGTTCCAAATTCAAAATTGCCGGGAATTATGGAAACGACAGAACTTAAAAGGCATGCCTCGTATGTGTACAATTTTACAACACTTGCGCAAATAACATTTTATGTTAACATAATTTGCGCTAGTAAAGTTTACTTGCGCAAGTCTAGCAACCGAAGTCTAATGTAGTTTTTATCTAGTCGGGTGTAGTCATTGATCAGTGTGCAATCATTGTCATTTTTGTGACTGCTGAATAGCAGTCACAAATAATAAAATAATAAAAACACAAACTTACAGAATTGTAACTTTGTGTTTTTATTATTCCTAGTCCTAGTATATCTAGGGTTACCAGATGTAAAAATAAAAAAACCGGAGAAAAGGCCTGATTACCATGGAAAAGTCCTGAGATTTTATAGAGTTTGAGAATTTTCTCTCAAAAACGTATTATTATCGTTAAAAACCTACCAAATATCTACCAAAAGAAGATTAGTAGTAGTCTGTGTTTTATTGAAAATCCTGAGATTTCACGAGATTTTCAAAATCCGGCCGCAGTCCTGAGAAAAGTCGGAAATTCCTGTAATCTCAGGACAAATCCTGAGATATGGTAACCCTAAGTATATCCAAAATGATTTCCCTGTCAGTGATCCTATGACATAGTGATATAATTAAACATTAAAATAACAAGCAACAAAGCCAGAGTGTGGCGGTGTGGTACGCACCCGCTCGTGTCCGCTGTGCGTCCGCGCCAGGCCGGACGGGCCCGCCTGCTCCCCCCCCGCGCCGCCGCCCCCCTCCTCCTGCCGCTGCCTGCCCACAACAAACACCGCCGCACGTCACACACACACAGGGGAAAGGAACAACACTAGATTTAAGTATACTTTTATTATGTCATTGTTTTATTTATCCTCAAAAAAATATATTATGAAGGCCATTCTTGAAAAAACGCAGTCGGCACTCCGTCGGGATCTTCTAGACTTGCTGTACATTATTATTATTACCTATCATAAATAAGAAGAAAACATTGTGCGGTCGGGAGAACCGTCAGGAAGGAAGATCTCTGTTTTGCACAACATTTTAAGTTTTCAGATGTAGCACTATCCAGTCACCTGAATAACCTCACTCAAAAATCAGCTAGATCACATAAGTGTATGTGATCTAGCTGATTTTTGAGAGCAATTTATCACAGTAATCGTTATAAAGTTGCATGTAACGCCTTGCAAGCGTCACGATTTCGGTCATTTAACTCGTCCCGCAAGCCGCGCAAAGGAACTTTGTACCATAACAGCACATCTATAAAAACACAAGTTGTTTATATTTGAAACGAACACTATATATAAAGTTTGTTTGGATAGGAAACATGTGAGAGACATTTGATGTCATGCTATCAGAACTGCTGCAAAAGCACGAGGCACGAGGCGAGCCGCGGCAAGAGCAACGAATATTCAAACAAATTGCGAATATTGGTAGTGTGCATGTCGCGCGGCTCGCAGCGAGCTGGCGGCGGTCACCTGTACAAGTGCAGCGGCGCGTCGTCGTCGGTGGAGTAGCGCGGCCGGTACGAGTGGTCCGACTCGTAGCGCCGCGCCTCGCTCGCCTCGCCTCGCTCGCCCCGCTCGCCTCGCCCGCCTCGCTCGCCGCCGCGCGGCCACGAGCCCGACGACGAGGACGACGACGACGACACGTCCGTGAACCGCTCGCGAGTACTGCGCCGCCACCGACACACACGCACAACCATTAGTGGAGCCACCCATGAAACTATTCTATAGAATCATTCCTCCCGAGCTGGTCACGACACGGGCGGGAGGGTACTTCAGGGCACCAATGGGTGGTGGGCATTGTTGTATTTAACATTTCCAAAATGACTCTACTTCTAGTTATCGCAAGATTTCGATTTATTATAATTATGAAAAAAATAGGCAACAAGTAACAATAATATATTCCTGTGCATCTCATTCAGGTATTATATACGGTTTCATCGCCATGGAACTAATTTATTTCTATTGGTCTCTGACACTTGTGTGTGATACTCTCTCCCGGCGCGGTGTGCGATGTGCGCTGTGCGGTGTGCGTACCGTTTGTGCGGCTTGTGGTTGCGGCGGCGCGCGGCGCGGGCTCGGCGCGGGCGCGGCGCGGCGCCGGCGCTGCTGCCGCTGGTGCCGCTGCTGGCCGAGCTGGCCAAGCGCCGCTTGCGCGCGCCCGACGCCGGCTACCAGTACACATTGTTTTATGCATTATCATTGTTATATACTAATTCGAGCTAAGTATGTACGCGCGACTGGTGCATAATATTACACGCTTATTGAACTCGTCTAGAAGCGTACCATGTCCCTGTGCCTTGGCCTTGCGCCGAGATCGTAGCGATAAGGTTCGCACGGCGGCTGAGTGACGCGCGCTCGCGCGGCCAGTATGTCCTTCGAAAGCTGTCACGAACGACGCACGCGCTAATTTGGAGCGAAATTTGGGTGCATTGATACGTAGATGTGAATTTTGGGGACAAGGACTAGGACAGTTCTGTTTGTATTGTTGTCGCGATAGTATTGCCGCGAATAAGTGTAACTTTAATGATAATTGGCCCATTGGTTGTGAACATTTCGGCTAGCGTAGCCCAGTTGTTTCTTGTTTGTATAATAACTGCCTTGGAGGCCAATTGTTGAGTGAACTATCACGGTTGAATATTGCGGTCTAGCCGACCACGCCCTTTTGGAGTCTGCTCGTCGAGTCACGTATGTTATAATTGCGGCTTATAGAAAGGTACCTTGTTATTTGTCTGTAATTATTCGTACACCACGGGCATCACGGCGTAAGGACTGTAAGTGTTAGTATTAAGCCATCTACTCAAGATAAATAGCTCCGCGCAACCGCGGCCCAAATGTTGTTTAGGCCATTATTGCCATACGGGCAAAATATCCACTGCGCCCAACTCACACGACCCGTATACGGTCAACAACAATCATACTTACGGAGCAGATTTAAAGTTAATTCGCGCAAAGCGATGAATGGTCAAACATTAATCCCGATTCTTAGAGGTGATCGGGTGTTTGCAGCTGGACTCACGTGATCCCGGCGCGAGTCGTCGTACGTGAGCTCGACCTCGTCGTCTTCCAACTCCTCCTCCACCACCTCGATGTTGGAGTACACGCTGGAGCCGGCCGAGTCGTGCGAGTCGTGCGAGTCGTGCGACTCGTGCGCGCCGCCCGGCAGCTCCCACTCGCTCACCTCACCGTCGCCCTCGCCCTCCACCTCGAGCTCCACCTCGCCGTTCAATGGCGGGTCGGAAGTTTCTGCGTTATAAACATACATTTAGTATCGTATAGCGGTCGCATGGCAGGCGCGGCGCGATGGCGGCGCGGTGATGGCGCGGTGATGGCGCGGCGGGTACCGTGGGGCGCGGCGGCGCGGCTGGGGCCGGGCGCGGGCTCGGCGCTGGCGCTGCTGCTCTTGCTCTTCTTGCCGACACCCTTGCCTGGTGGGACACAAGCGAGCGATGAGCGGCGGCGCCCGGGAGCGGCGTGTGGGCCGGACAACACGACCAGCGCGGACAGTACGCACCCTTGGAGTGCAGCTGCAGCGGCGCGTCGCTGTCCCAGGAGTCGCGCGGCGCGGGGGCGGCGGCGGGGGAGCCGGCGGGGGAGCCGGCGGGGGAGCCGGCGGGGGAGGCGGGGGCGCGCGTGCGGCGCGACGCGGCCGCCAGCGGCTGCGAGTCCGAGCTGCCCGACGAGCCGCCGCCGGCTGCACACACACCGCACCGTACACTACACGCGGCACACTCGCGCGACGAGCCGCCGGCTACTACCACGGCTACTCTTTACAATTAAATAAAAGTTAGGCCATATTTTTGGAAGCGGCAGATCACACTGGCCACAGGGAAGTACTAGTAATTTAGTAATACACTAGCTGTTTAATTACAGAGCTAGTTAAATAAATAAGTAAAATATGAATGAGCAAGAGAACGGATAGGCCAGCATACTGACGGGCGGCGCGGGCGGCGCGGCGCGTGCGGGCGGCGCGGCGCGGGGCGGGCGCGCGGCGGGGGCGGGGGGCGCGGGCGCGGGGGCGGCGGCGGCGCGCGCGCATGCGAGCCCACAGCGCCTCGAACAGCGCCGACAGACGCACCGTCATCGAGTAGATCTGCACAAACACGCACGCAACATAAAATGAGTTCTTTATTAAATCCAATCAGAGTGAGAGCCCCCGCCCCGCCCCGCCCGCCCCCGGCCGGCGCTGTGCACTCACGCGGCTGCGCTTGTTGGTGTTGTAGAGGCGGCTGTTGGCGAACACCTGGCGCACGTCGCGGGCCAGCTGCGCGGCGCGGCTGTAGTGGCCGCGCGCCAGCCGCGCCGCCGCCGAGCCCAGGTCCATGGGCGCCGCCACCACGCGCAGGTAGTCCGGCGCCACGTCCGCCGACACCGGCTGCCGGAAGGGCGACGCGTCCGCCGAGGCCATCAGCTCGCCCAGCACGGCGCCGCACTCGCGCCGCCAGTCGCCGCCCTGCCGCCGCCCGCCCCGCCCCGCCGGCTCGTCGTCGGACGAGCGGTAGGCGGCGGCGAGCGCGCGGTACTCGGCCAGCACGTCCAGCTCGCGCCAGCGCGCGATGACGCGCAGCAGCAGGTCCGTGACGAGCCGCGCCGAGCGCACGATGTGCGAGTGCGGCTCGTTGAACTGCTCGGCGTTGCTCGCGAGGTAGCGCACGTCGAACTGCGCGGCCGCCGCGCGCCGGTAGAACAGGTTTTGGAAGCGCGCGCGGATGGTGGCCAGGTCCACGGGGTAGGGCACCACGCGCGCGTACTGCGGGTAGCGCTGCAGGTCCACCGGCGCCGCGAACGGCTCCGCCGCCGACAGCGACATCACCTGCGGACGCACCGTCACCATCAAAAAGCCTCTCCAAAAAATCTTAAGCTATCGATGATATGGGGGCCGATAGCGACGGCCCCATCAGCAAAATGAAAGCAAGTCGGAGCAACGCGCACCTGTCCGATGTGTTGCGCGATGGCGCGGCAGGCGGCGGCGCGGTCCCCGCGCGGCGGCCAGTCGGCGGGCTCGGCGCGGTACAGCACGGCCTCCAGCTCCTGCGGCAGCACGGGCACGGCGCCGCCCGGGGACGCCGGCAGCCGCGCCGGCTCCAGCGGCTCCAGGTCCCACGGGGACAGCCGCTCCACCTCGCCGTTGTCCCATCTACCCTAAGGACAGATCAAATCATCGCCTCCGTGCCGGCTGCGAGTCCACGCTGGCATGCGGCCGGGGGGGAGGGGGGCGGCACTGACCTGACTTTGAGGGAGAGGAAGTGCGCGGCGGCCGCGGCGGCCCACTCGCGGGCGGCCTCGCCGGCCAGCGCCGCGGCCGCCGCCGCCTGGCCGCCGCCCGCCGCGCCGCCGCGCTCCAGCACGGCGCCCGTCCACCAGCAGTCGTCGATCATGCACCTGCGGGTATAGCACGCGCGTCACACCCGGCTCCGGAGGGTCCAGGCATGTCCCGGCAGGTCCCGGGCGACAGGCCCGCAGCCGGCACCAGGTACCTGAAGCGGTCGCCGGGCGCCCAGCGGCGCGCGATGGCCGTGTCGTACTGCTGGCGCAGCACCAGGAAGTCGATCACGTCGGGCATGTCGTGGTAGCGCACGGTGAAGCCGCGCGCGCGCCCGCCCCCGCCGCCGCCGCCGCCCGCCCCCGCGCCGCCGCCGCCCGCCCCAGCCCCCGCCCCCGCCCCCGCCGCCCCCAGCGCGCACGCCAGCCGCACGCACGCGACGCGCGGCGGCTTGATCACGTACTTGATGCCGACCACCTTCACCAGCTCGCACTCCTGCCACACACACACACACACACGTCGACATAACGAAATAAATCATAGAATGTAATTGTGATAGAATTAGCCAAGTACCGCTACTCACGTAGACGTGCGTCCGCTCCCAGGGCTTGTCCCGCGGGTTGATCTTGTACAGGTCCTTCTCCGCCACCGCCTCGAAGTACCGCTGGTGGCCCTGCGCACGCCGCACACTTCACGTTCAGTAACCGTTATTTCATTTGTAATTATATTATTATTCTTAACTGGTTGGTTTATGTTTTTCTGTCTGTGTTCTACTCTATGTTACTCTCTTGGATTTGACAATATACGAACAACATCATGTACAACTTATCATCTACACAAAACCAACAATATAAATACAAAACTAAATATTGTATACAAAAAAAGTATGTTCCAGCGATATCTTATAACACTATTGTGCACCTGTGACAAACAATACATGAATTTGGAATTTGGAATGAATTTTGAAATGAATATAATAAATGTGAAGGCCGTGGTGTCCCCGCGACCGCATCGAGTGCACTGACCAGCCTGAAGTAGAGGCACTGGTCGCCCATCTGCGGGTGGTAGGGCGCCTTGCGCGGCGACACCGCCGTCAGCCACTCGCCGGGCCGGTACACGTCCGGCAGCTCGCCGGACGGGCCGGGGGAGGCGGCGGGGGAGGCGGGGGGGTGCGACACACGCTTGGCCCCCGCGGGGCTGTAGCGGCGCGCGGGGAGCGGCCGCCTGCGCGCGCGCGCCGGCGCCGCCAGCGCCGCGCCCGCCTCCCAGTCCGAGTACTGCGACGACGACGACGACGAGCTGCCCGACACACAACACAACACACTACTGCCGGGACCTGGCTTCAACTCACATGCACGCGTGGTTGTATCATAACAAATACATCAATAAGTGAAATGTTTACGAGGGCGGTTTGATAAGTCCATCATTACAAAAAGAATAGTACATTGTTACACGAGTGGTGAAAGTGACTTATTTAGTCCCGAGACGGGGTTTGGCGCCCGAGCGTAGCGAGGGCGCTAATAGTTCGAGGGACAAAATAAGTATTTTACCCGAGGTAAACACTGTGCTTTTCATTACGAATACAAGGAAAATAAAAATAAAACCAGGAATTGGCTAAAGAAATAATACAAGGAAGTATAAACAATACTCTACAACTCAAAAAAAAAAAAGATCGGATTGCCGCCTATTTTTTTTTTCGTTGGCCGGCCAACTTCATTATTTAGCCATTATTTTTCATTTTCATCTTTAAATATTTTGCCCGAATCTATGATATTTTATAGAAATTCTTACTAAATTTACTTACTAAATAATGAAGTTGGCCGGCCAACGAAGAAAAAACAAATCGACGCCAATCAGAATTATTTTTTTTCGAGTTGTAGAGTATTTTTCATACTTCCTTGTATTCGTAATGAAAAGCACAGTGTTTACTTTGGGTGAAAGACTTATTTTGGCCCGAGACGTGGCCAGTAGTTCGAGGGACTACATTCACCCCTTGTGTAACAATGTACTATTTTTTCAGTGAACTCTGCAGATTTTGAATTTTCAAAGATTGTTTACAATTCGCCTAACTTTTTGTTTCCAAACAAATGAGGTAGAAAGTTTTTCGCGCCAAAATCGAAAAAGAACCGCAGGAGTCCTTCAGGAGTTCCTTATTGTGATCACAAAATAAATTTTGAAAATGTTTTTATTAAACCTTCTAGTGATGGAATAATAACAATGCCGCCCGCTGAGGAAACAAGTACACACACTTATGGTCGATGTCCGAATAGCTTTAACAGAGGGTCTGCTTATGTGAGACAGGTGCAGGCCGGTTTGTTTGACGCTATGGTTGACATCTCCAGCTCGAAATCTTATCGATCCATTGTATTCATGAAATGGCTATAGACAATGGCTGATTACTCACCTGTCACTTTTAGTTCCCGAGTGCGAGCTATGAGAGAATTGTAGCAATATTATAACATCGTTGTAATTGGTAGTATTTGGTATTGTACAACATTATCGTAGCAGTTTAATCTGAAATAGATCTTCGCTAGTAAATTCTAGTTCTAGTCAACAATGATGAGTGGTATGGCTCGTACCTGGTGGTGTCGGAGAGGTCGAGGCTGGAGGCGTGCGTGTCGTGCGTGTCGCGCGTGTCGTGCGAGTCGCGCGTGTAGTGCGAGTCGCGCGAGTCGGGCGAGTCGGGCTCGGCGGCGCGGCGCCACTCGTCCTGCGTGTCGGAGGAGGCGGAGCGGGACGCGGAGTCGGGGGGCGGCGCGGGCTCGGCGGGGCGGGGGCGGGGGCGGGCGCGCGGCGCGGGGCGGGGGGAGCCGCGCCGCCGCCCCGCGCGCCGCCGCGCGCCCGTCGCGCCCTCCCCCGCCGTGCTGATCATGAGCGGCCGGCGCCGCATCTCGCGCCGGTACCAGCTCTGCTCCAGCGCGTTCAGCTCCGCACTGCGCACACAGCTCGGGGGTGTACACACGCCGCCGCGGGGCCGGGGCGGGGCCGGGGGCGGGGGGCGGGGGCGCAGACTCACCACGTGTCGTGGATGCGGTCGCGCTGCGCGGGCGGCAGCGGCGGCACGATGGGCCGCGAGCAGAACGGCACCAGCAGCGGGTCGCCGCGCTGCCACGAGCCAGCCGTGTACCTGCAACCATCGCTGTTGTCACCCCGCCTGACCTCGAGCTCGGCCCCCAAGGGGGACCCTGGTCTGGCCTGAACCCAGAATATTAATGCACTACAACCCATGGGACCCCGAGTGATCCTGACATTGTGACACGTAACAGGACCCTGAAACTTGAGCTCTGACTGAGCTAGAATCCCACCACAGGGCAGGTGCGGTGGTGTGGTACCTGACTCCCTCCCCGCGCCAGACGCCGCGCGACTCCCTGCCGGCGCCCGCGGCGCCCGCGGCGGCGGCGGCGGCGGCGGCGGCGGCGGCAGCGGCGGCGGCGGCGGGGTCGGGCTGGCCGTCGGCGCCGCGCGGCGTGTCCGTGGCCGGGATGAGCTGCGACAGCGCCAGGTTCTCGCGGCCCGGCACCTGCAACACACGCTCGTCAGGCCGCGGTCGCGCCGGGCTGGGGCGGGCCGGGGCGAGCTAGGGCGGCTACCCACCAGGCGCTGGAAGTGCGGCGCGTGCGGCGCGCCCTCCACGTCCACGAGGAAGGGCGGCGGCAGCAGGTGCGGCGGCGTGTCCGTCTGCTCGTCGTGCGCGCCGCCCAGCGCGTCCACCACCACGGGCCGGTAGTCCGTGTGGAAGAACAGCTCGGTGGGCAGCACCGAGTAGAGGCGGTGGCCCGCGCCGAGCCCCAGCAGCAGCAGGTGGCCGTGCGAGTCGGTGGCGGCCAGCGAGGCGCCGCCGCCCCACTTGGCGTCGAAGATGGCGCCGTGGCCGTGGTGGTCGATGCGGTTGTGGAAGGCGGCCAGCGGGCGCGGCTCCTGCGCGTGCCACACCAGCAGCTGCCCGTCGTGCCCGGCGGACAGGAACACGCCGCGCAGGAAGGGGTGCGCCTCCAGCACGTACGCCTCGTCGCGGTGCCCGCGCAGCAGCCGCACCGCCGCGCACGAGCGCGCGCACCACACCTGCCGGGGGGGGGGGGGGGGGGCAGGGTCAGCCAGCTGCTGCCGCCGGGCTCGCACCCACCCGCGCGCACACGACACACTCACCCGGATGGTGTTGTCCGAGACGGCGGTGATGACGTACGCGTCGCTGCAGTCCCAGCACACCATCGTCATCTGAAACACGCCGCCCGTCACCGCCGCGTCCACTGCACCGACATTTACTCGAGTATCGACTATAAGTACTGCACTCATATTATAAGTTATAGGTGTGACACCTCCTCGATGGTGAGAAATTTCAAAAATAGAACCTTGCAATATACTATCATTGACTACACGTTATCTAACATTAATTCCATTATAGACGTGAAGCACGAGTGGTTAGGTAGTGGGTGACGTCACCTTGAGCTTCTTAGTGTCGCCCGGCAGGGGCGCGGGGCGCAGCAGCACGTGGCGCCACTGCGTCGCGTGCAGCGTCCACAGCGCCGCGGTGCCGTCCTGCACACACACACACCGCACCAGCGTCACTTTAGCAGTTAAATCAACCAGTTTGCCGTAACGGCAAATGGCATGACTTAAACTACACGGGCGCGCCGTGATGGTCAACATTTTGTCCAAAATGAATAGTAGTAAAATCCAGAACAAAGGCGGTCACCGACCTTGCTGCCGGACACGAAGCGCAGGCCGCGGTGCGCCCACGCGATGCTGTCCACGGCGTCGTCGTGCACCGCCGTCTCCAGCACCTGCAACCGACACGGTACAGCGGCCGCCCGCCGGGAGCGCCGGCGACGCAGCTGCTGGGCGGCGGCCTACCCGCTTGGGGCCCCCGGGCTCGTGCTCCACGGTGTACACGCGCACGTGGTGGTCGGCCGAGCCGGCGGCCAGGAAGGCGCCGCCCGCGGACCAGGCCGCGCAGATCATGTGGCACACGCCGGGCCGCATGCGCTCCACGTACTGCACCGGCTGCGACAGGAAGCGGCCGTCCGCCGAGCACGTCCAGAAGGCCACGGAGCAGTCGGTGGAGGTGGAGGCCAGCCAGCGCACGTCGGCGCGCGCGGGCGGCGCCCAGTGCACGGAGGTGATGGTGCCCTGGTGCGCGGCCAGCACGGCGCGCGGCGCGCCGCCCGCCAGCGCCCACACGCGCACCAGCCGGTCCACGGAGCCGCACGCCAGCAGCGCGCCGTCGCGCGTGGCGCACACGTCCGTGATCTCCGCGCCCGCGCCGCGCAGCGTGGCCACCAGCCGCCCGTCCGCCGCGCTCCACACCTTCACCAGCATGTCGTCCGCGCCCGTGAACACGTAGCGCCCGGTGCAGTCGAACGCGAGGCAGTACACGGCCGACAGGTGGCCCAGCGTGCGCCGCTGCAGCTGCAGCCCGCCCAGCAGCCGCGGCGGGAACAGCGCCGGCCCGCCCGGCCCGCCCGCCGCCGCCGCGCCGCCCAGCCCCAGCTCGCGCGCCACCAGCCGCCGCACTGCGCGCCCGGACATACGAGGACGTTGCGGGTGATCGACATAGCCACCGAACAATACTGAGCGGGACTTTATTGAATTATAAAAGCCCGGCTCCACAGCGGCGGGGCGCTATGCAGAGACTAGATTGAAATAGTAAAGTGTAGCGCGCTCACCGAGGGTGTGGTCCTGCTTGTGCGAGGCGTACTCCGGCTTGGGGCGCACGAGCGACTCGCTGAGCAGCGACAGGCGCGCCGCCAGCCGCTCGCTCTGCGCCTGCGCGCCCGCGGGGGCGGCGGGGGCGGGGGCGGCGGAGGGCGCGGGGGCGGGCGGGGCGGGCGCCTCCGCGAGGGCGGGCGGCGAGGCTGCGGTGGAGCCCGCGGGGGAGGCGAGCTGGGCGAGGTGCAGCGCGCGCTCGCACACAGACGCGAGCCGCCGCCATGACACCTCCGAGTATTGTGATGCCTGCTCGACATATATTTTATTATAACAATCAGACCCCACCTGCCTATGTCTTGGACAAAACGGGTGTTACGGTGTTTATCTTTTAAATAACAAACGCACCAGCCGCAACATGCCCGGCATCATAACATCTAGTGCCCGGCAACAATTGCAATCAATTATAGGTATTTTCAATGACTTGTGCGCATGTAGTATTTCAATTACACCTCAGAAGAACATTGTAATTATTAATTTATTAATTATATTATCTTATGAATTGCTTGAATAAAAAATATTGAATTTAATTGACTTATCTTCGCACACATGGCAATATATGAACCTGTGTGTTTGAGTTTTATATATCCCTCACAAATACATATATACGTATAACATTACCGGTCATGTACACAAAATAAATTATTTGATTCATATTTTTACATAATATTATGTACATACAACCAACTTGGGCCAGTTATTGCCTGTGTGTTATACTGTGCATACATAGCTTATTAAGGTTAATTCAACGATATGCAAGTCGCACGCGGCCTCTACAGGTAAACGACATGACTATGAGTAAAGTTCAAGGTTGAATGAAGGCCTTGTAATAATTTTTATAATTTACATCTACAATAGAATGGGTACCTATAACATGGAGGAAAGTGCACTTATCTGGTTTAACTTAAGCGAAGAATATTTTCCCGGTTGAATTAAATTGTCGTAATTTCATCCGAGTACAAACATGTGTATAAAAATTCTCAAAAGCTTATTCAACACAGGGCTTACAAACAAATTAAAATTTTGCCGCCATCTAGTCAATATGGCGGTTCGTACTCACTCGGCCGCCATCGCAATTTTATCGGCCAATCACAGCGCACGACTACTGCATTCGTATGATAGAACGAAACAGCACGAGGAACGCTACGCCTTTCCAGTGTGAAAGAAAGTGATAGAAACACTTCTAATTACGACACCGCTCCTTCCCAATAGTGCATGATATAACAATTTTTTCGCAAATTCACCAAAAACATTTATTTTCTGACTGAAATGATATATAATCATTTTCCCCGATATTCCACCGTATTTTCACGATCATTTTCATGCATATCACAATATAAGATATTTTATCGTTTTCTCGTAATTTAGGTATTTCACATTACTTATTTCACAGTAACATGTAAATAAACACTATTTCCGATACAAATAAAGTGTAAACTCACCAATTCATCGTAGGATTGGGCGTGCTCGTTCCCCTCCCAGTCGAGCCGTCGGGGCAGCACCTGCAACCACGCGAACACTACAAAAACTTTTCAGCGAACTTTCAGCGAGTTTGACAGCCGCAGCCACGTGCGTTCGCGACCAAAACAACAATAAGCTGGCCCGGCACTAGGAAAAGCTCAAACTTACCTCGATAGACTCGAGCTCTTTTAGCAAAGTCTGTAACAGAAACGTTCTCTTTTAGTCCACAATATGGCACAGAAATTAAATTCGATCGCATCTAGAGTCAGTTTACCTTAGCAGTCTCTTTCAGGGGTCCGCCGCACAGAAATTTCGCTATCAAAAAGTAGAGTTCTGAAATCGGGAAAGCTACCATTACACCACCTCACACTTAGAACACTCATCTTCGATCATAATTTCTAAGGGACTGGGCTTACCGGGAACTACCCTGAGCTCTTCTTTAGCGTCCTCCATACTCCTAGTTTTTTTTCCTGTGCTGAAAACTTAACTTACACATCACATTCACTGTAAAAATCAAGCAAACATTTCACTTTACATTGTTGACGAACAGAACAGATAATGCAACCTTTTGTAATAATAGCAAAATGGCGTTCAACCTGTGAGTAAAGCAGCTTATTCAGGATCTGTGTCGGTAAATTAGTTGATATCACGCTTCAATTGGATTCCGTGAGATGTCACTAATTTGCCAATTATTTGAACTATAAACTATTATACAACAATGAAGTACTATAAAATAACAAATACTTGGTTTTTAGCAGTAATACTTTATGTTAATAATAAAAACTTTTAGGTAGAACATTACATAGATATACTGTTTGGGTGACCTATTTTTTAGTCCTTGACCCCCGGGATGACCCATTTTATAATTTACTTCTGGCAACACCAGTTCTCAAACGTCGAAAATATTGACGACGACGAATGAAATGTGAGCGTAGTAAAATAGGAGTAAAAATGTAAATCGTGAGAAAACCATGATATATGATGACACAACGTGTTTTGTGAATGAAACGGACAGTGTAGAACACATAACAATCGTCCAAAGTGCGGCACAGGTGGCTGAAATCTTATTAAGCCGGGGTGGTGTTGTGTGCTCATGATTAGGAGTCGACCAGCTCGCCAGCGACGGCTGCAAGGACAGAACCTTCTACAATGAATCTCCAGTGACCGGCTCCATCGCTCACATCAACACTCTGTACGTAATTTGATGATAATAAATTTGATGAATGATGCACACAATAACATGATGTTAACATGAGTATCTATTGATTGTTGTCTAAAAATACACGGGAGCGGGGTCCAGGGTGCTGGGGTGGAATAATTCGCCGCCCTGCGAGTCCTGTGGCACGGATACAGGACGGGTGGCTGTGGGCTGTATTGTCACAAGTGATAAAGGTGAAAATCCACATTGCAATGAATGCCATGGTGTTATCAAAAGATATAAGTAGTGAAAGAATATTAAGATTGTGCCCTGTGGACTACTGTGGAGTATTAAAGAAAGGCTATGTAGGCCAGTGGATATGTAAACATGCTTTATAGAAACTGACCAAGGCTGGTCCTCAGTCTAAATAAAAGTCTGGTATTTTCTAATTATTAAATGATGTAATTTCTTTGCTGTTTTAATACATTTTTGTTCTTACAGTTGAAATGACAGTAGTCTTAAAAAAACAATACATCAATTCTTCTAAAAAAATCAAAATAATCATTGCATTCTAAAGAAGACATAATACCTATATCAAATGAGGATTCAATAGAAACATTTTCACACTTCCGTTGTTCACAATAACAATGTTTACCGATATGCCTACTACAGGACATGCGGGGGTCCCTGCTGCTTGACCTCAATCAACCATATCGAGATATTGATGAGAATGTTTGTGGAGTCACAGCGAGCGACAGGCACAGTTTTATCTTGGTTTATGTCTGTGCAGCTTTGATTAAAGAAGAAAAGGATTCCTACTTCATTATTATTTAAATGCGATCTCGCAGCCATGACAGTCTGTGTAAAGCGCATGCTATTTTTGAAGTCAATTACATAAGGATATTGTTATGTGGGGGGTTATATCCAAAACACCGTTTGCATAAGAAAAAAATTAAGCAAATATGGAAATACTTATATTTGTAGTGTAGTGTAGTGTATAGGTATAGAATGTAAGTTAGTTAGTATTATACACTTATACATTACATTTTATCGGTCCACAAAATGTTTACATCAAATAATAAATACAAGAGACTTAAAAAACTGGGACTTAGAAATTAAATGTGACATTTTACTATAAGCGGCATGGCATCCTTATTATGTGTACACAGTGTTAAGTTAAACAGTACAAGGGAAGCAGGCTGGTAAATAATATTAAAAAAATTTGGTACAGCAGCTTTTTTTAACATCTGGTGGCCTATATTGCTTGTGTAAAAATCCAATTCATAAAAATGTTATGAACAAATACAGGTACATTTTGACGGTCTCCAATCGGGATCTCTCGTAAAATGTATAGCATTGGTCCATTTTTCTCGCCTCTCTATAGATTGAGGAAATCTAGGGGAAAATAAATATAATAATATACCATTTTGTTGAATTCATTGTCGTGTCTCAAATTGCCCTGATATTAAAAAAACTTTTGAGATTTCCGAGTTACAGCTATCAAGAAAAGTATTGTAATAAATATAATTATTGTCCTCGGAAACGACATTGAACATGTCTTAAGAATGCAAAAAAGAGGAATATACAGTGACCTAAGTAAATGCATTGGACTAATGTGCTACTGCTATGTGATTCGGAAGTTTTGTGTTACTGTACTAGTACAATAAACCGTTTAATACGAAAATCAGCATTTTTGTATGTAACAATATAATTTTATTGAAGTCGTAACATAGTATTTTTAAGTCTGTGATTCGTCTCCACTTTATCCATCTACATAAAATGTATTGACATTTAAATTATTATTATTTTCCCCTGAACTTTAATATTCACATGCCCTGTGGTGGGCTAAATAGATGTAAGGTTAATGTACTCTATTTACGTGAATAAATTTCATTTCATTTTCATTTCATTTATGAAAATATAAATTTTACTTTTTCAATCAAAGCTGTGCAGCCAGACCTGTGCTGGTAACATATGGTAGAACTAGCTGTGCCCGCGGACGAAGTCGTGCATGCCAAATTTCAGCCCGATCCGTCCAGTGGTTTGGGCTGTGCGTTGATAGATCACTATGTCAGTCAGTCAGTCAGTCAGTCAGTCACCTTTGATTTATATTCTGAGATATACCTTGCCCATGCCTATCCGTGCCAACATGGTTTGCTTGCAAAGAAAATTAACAAAGTCTATGGAATCTGTTTACAAAAACCCCTCAATACTTTTTATTCAGATGAACGGCTATCAAAGTGCATCTATATGTTCCAGTCCACCAGTCGGCATGTCGGGGTCGGTGGCGAGCGCGGGCGGCAGCGGCGGGTCCGGCGGCGGCTCGGCCGCGCTGGGCGGGCTGGGCGGCTCGCTCGAGGACAAGGACTGCGACCTGCTCTGCCCCGTGTGCTTCGAGCTGATCGAGGAGGCGTACGTCACCCGCTGCGGCCACTCCTTCTGCTACGCGTGCATCGGCAAGGCCGTCGAGCTGCACCGCCGGTGCCCCAAGTGCGGCGCCGCGCTGGCCTCGCGCGACCACATCTTCCCCAACTTCCTGCTCAACGAGCTGGTGGCCCGGCGGCGGGTGCGGGCGCGGCACGACGCCGCGCCGGCGCCGCGCGGGCCCGAGCGCGTGCGGGCGCTCGTGGCCGCGGAGGCCAGGCGGCTGCCGCTGGCCGACGTGGACGCCATGCTGGACCTGCTGACGCGCCGCAAGCGGCTGCTGGAGGCGGAGTGCGCCGCCGCGCACCACCGGCTGCTGTACGAGTTCCTGGCGCAGCTGCACCGGCACCGCACGCACCAGCTGGAGCAGCTGGCGCGCGAGGCGGCGCTGGTGCGGCGCGACATGGACCACGTGGCGGGCGTGCTGCGCGAGTTGCGCGCCGGCGCCGCGGGGCTGGCGCGGGTGTCGCCCGGGGCGGGCGGGGGCGCGGGGGCGTGCGGCGGGGACGCGGGGGCGGACGACGCGGGCGACGCGGTGCGCGCGCTGCGCCGCGAGCTGGCCGACCTGGCCGGCAGCGTGGGCGACGCCGCCGCGCACGCCGACGGTGAGTCGCTCGACATACACTGTGCTCGAGCTAATAATATGATGTTATTTTAAAAAATCGAACACGTGCAAAAACCGGCCAAGTCCTGGTCGGGCCATGCCCAAGGAAGGGTTCCGTAGCCATTTCAATAGTGAATATCTATAACGCGCCCTCGACGCCCTGGTGAGGAGGGTGTCAGGGCCGGGGCGCGGTGCAGTAACGCCTGGTGTGTGCAGGCGGCGCGGAGGAGGAGAGCTTCGCGGGCGCCGCCCCCCCCGCCGGGGACGCGCTGGCCGCGCGCTGGCGCCGCCTGCACGCGCACTTCGACGACTTCGTGCAGGTACGTGCCGCTCGGCGCATGTTATAACCTTGAACTGTGACTTTGTTGTTAATTACTGAATTTACCATTTAAGATTTTCTTTCTCCTTTTCATTCTGTTAATGTCTAATCTTGCACGTCTCTCTTGAGACTTCTAAAGCTCGTTAGCACCGGGCCGGCACAGTGTAATGTGGACCGGACCCTCCCGCCGAGTGTAACGCATCGTGTGCTGTGTGTGTGTGCAGTGCTACTTCGCGCACCGCGCCGACGAGCTGTACTTCGGCTCCTCGGGCAGCGCCACGCCCGCCCCCACCGCCGCCCCCGCCACTGCCCCCTTCACCCCCGCGCCTGCGCTGACGCCCGCCCCCGACGCGTGCGGCGCTCCCGCCCCCGCCCCCGCCCCCGCCCCGCCCACACCCGACGCCGACCACGTGCCGCAGCGACCGAGCGACGCGCGCGGCGCGTGCGTCACCGGCGGGGACGGCGACCAGCGCGCGCCGGAGGGCGAGTGTGGGGGCGGCGGGGGCGGTGGGGGCGGCGCGGAGGGGGAGGAGGGCGCCAGCGCGCGGGCGGCGCGCGGGGGGGCGGGCGGGGCGAGCGGGCTGGACGCCTTCCGCGAGGACCTGCTGGCCTTCACCCGCTACCGCGCGCTGCGGCCGCTGGCCACGCTCTCGTACTGCAGCGACGCCATCAACTACTCCACCATCGTGTCCACCATCGAGTTCGACAAGGACGAGGAGTTCTTCGCCATCGCCGGCGTGACCAAGCGCATCAAGGTGTTCGAGTACGAGAGCGTGGTGCGCGACGCCGTGGACGTGCACTACCCGTGCGCCGAGATGCAGTGCGCGCACAAGATCTCGTGCGTGTCCTGGAACGCGTACCACAAGAACGTGCTGGCCTCGTCCGACTACGAGGGCACGGTGGCCGTGTGGGACGCGGGCACGGGCCAGCGCACGCGCGCGCTGCAGGAGCACGACAAGCGCTGCTGGTCCGTGCACTTCAACCGCGCCGACGTGCGCCTGCTGGCCTCGGGCTCGGACGACGCGCGCGTCAAGCTGTGGGCGCTGAACGCGGAGCGCTCCGTGGCCACGCTGGAGGCCAAGTTCAACGTGTGCTGCGTGCGCTTCAACCCGCGCTCGTCGTGCCACCTGGCCTTCGGCTCGGCCGACCACTGCGTGCACTACTACGACCTGCGCGCGCCGCGCGCGCCGCTCGCCGTGTTCCGCGACCACCGCAAGGCCGTGTCCTACGTGCAGTTCCTGGACGCGCGCACGCTGGTCTCCGCCAGCACCGACTCGCAGCTCAAGCTGTGGCGCGTCGAGTCGCCGCGCTGCGTGCGCTCCTTCACCGGCCACGCCAACGAGAAGAACTTCGTGGGGCTGGCCACGGACGGCGAGTACGTGGCGTGCGGCTCCGAGAACAACGCGCTGTACGTGTACTACGCGGGCCTGTCGCGGCCGCTGCTGGCGCACCGCTTCGACGCCGTGCGCGGCTTCCTGGAGCGGGAGCGGCGCGACGAGGAGCCCTCCGAGTTCGTGTCGGCCGTGTGCTGGCGCCGCTCGCCCGACCAGCGCGTGCTGCTCGCCGCCAACAGCCAGGGCACCATCAAGGTGCTGGAGCTGGTGTAGACAGTTCGTGTCGGCCGTGTGCTGGCGCCGCTCGCCCGACCAGCGCGTGCTGCTCGCCGCCAACAGCCAGGGCACCATCAAGGTGCTGGAGCTGGTGTAGACAGTTCGTGTCGGCCGTGTGCTGGCGCCGCTCGCCCGACCAGCGCGTGCTGCTCGCCGCCAACAGCCAGGGCACCATCAAGGTGCTGGAGCTGGTGTAGACAGTTCGTGTCGGCCGTGTGCTGGCGCCGCTCGCCCGACCAGCGCGTGCTGCTCGCCGCCAACAGCCAGGGCACCATCAAGGTGCTGGAGCTGGTGTAGACAGTTCGTGTCGGCCGTGTGCTGGCGCCGCTCGCCCGACCAGCGCGTGCTGCTCGCCGCCAACAGCCAGGGCACCATCAAGGTGCTGGAGCTGGTGTAGACAGTTCGTGTCGGCCGTGTGCTGGCGCCGCTCGCCCGACCAGCGCGTGCTGCTCGCCGCCAACAGCCAGGGCACCATCAAGGTGCTGGAGCTGGTGTAGACAGTGCGGACGATGTGCGGGGGCTCGGTCGCGGGGATATCCCTCCGGAGATGTGTACTTAGTTGAACTGTCCAGTGAACCGCGCGACTACGTTCCCAAGTCTGACGGTAGTGTTTAATTTCAAAATATACAGATTTGAGATTACATATAGTAGAGTGGTCGCGTCGCGCCGCGCCGGCGGCGGCGTGCCCGGCGGGCCGCGCGCAGCCGCCGCGCGCCGGGCCGTGTGCGGGCTGCGCAGTGACGTCAGTGTATACTCGCGCCGCGCCCCTCCCCTCCCCGCCCCGCCCCGCCCCACCCCGACGTGAAATAAACGGACTATCCTATCGTCGCGCGATGTTTTATTTATTACTACTAGTTCCCACCGAGTGTCCTGGCAGGGGACGAATAACTACTGCACGAGTGATATGACGTCACGACGCAAATATGTCCATTATCTTAGCGCCACTAGCGGGGCCGCTGCTGGCGATTTGAAGCAACCGATTTTATTAATGAAATTGATTACTTTGTAATTTTCACATTTAGTATACCTACGATAAAGGGCGAAAGGAAGGGAGTGGATCAAACACCGAAATATATACCTCCCTGACTGAGAGGGACAGGGCTATGCGAAGAAATGAGAAGACTTGTCAACAAATTGTACGGCCAACTATAGCGCCGACTCGGGAGGGCTGAGGGATATTATGAAAAAATAAATAAAACAAGTTGAATAATACAAAACAATGTAATCATAAACTTCTCAATGGAAAATATTCTCGTAAATTATAAAGATCAATCATTAGTCACGCGATTTCAGTCATTTATTAATAATTACATTTAACACGGCTGCTAGAGTGCATGTAGCGCCTCCAGACATGACCTGGCTCCTGCTCCGTGTGCAGCTGCACCAGGACAGGGCCCTAACCACGCTAGCTACTCAAATCGTAATAGAAAGGCAAAAGCTAGCGATTGCGTTTCAAACGCTCCGCTTTTGACGTTTTGCTGACACAAGCTTCACGATGTCTACTGACATTGATTTGGTGCCACACTCGCGATTCTTAGCGTTTGACCTTGAGCTTGCGACTGACTGCGTTTTTTTGTTGCGATGATTTGCTTTACGCATTAAGACAATGTCGAGTAAATATAATTTTCAAGTTTTATATGAAGGTCTTTGTCTAGGGCTTATTATACCAGACATTGGGGGAACTCGAATAATCATGTTTCACTACTATTCATCCAATTGCCCCCACTCACAGAGTTTTTTTATGAACATTGTCATAAAGCCAAACGTAGTTACCAACGCAGATCCAAATAAAAAAACTACAAAGCGTTCGATGACATGAGCCACTCGCAAATGAGACGCTAGCGTGGTACCAAATATTGGCCAAGCGTTTGAAACGTAATCGCTAGCTTTTGCCTGTCTATTACGATTTGAGTAGCTAGCGTGGTTAGGGCCCTGAGCACTTGTATTATATTGTCGCACAAGCTCCAACAACAACAACGCGTGAGCGACCATCACACACCAACCAATGCAACATTATAATTATATAAAAACTTAATTATATCTTTGATTCTATCCGTTGCCGCCGCTCAGGAATAATTTGTCTTCATCTAATATTTAAGTGTCGCGGTGTTTGTTGCCAAACTCCTCCGAAATGGCTCAACCGATTTTCATGAAATTTTGTGAGCATATCGGGTAGGTCTGAGAATCGGTCAACATCTATTTTTCATACCCCTAAAAGACAGGACAACATCTGTCGGGTCAGCTAGTTATTTTATCTATATATATATAAAACTCAAAGGTGACTGACTGACTGACATAGTTATCTATCAACGCACAGCCCAAACCACTGGACGGATCGGGCTGAAATTTGGCATGCAGGTAGATGTTATGACGTAGGCATCCGCTAAGAAAGGATTTTGATTAATTCTACCCCCAAGGGGATAAAATAGGGGATGAAAGTTTGTTAAGTTAAACTCCACGCGGACAAAGTCGCGGGCTCAGCTAGTTTTATAATAAAGTTCAAATTTGATTCAATAAAATTTCAACAGAACATTATCCCATACATTTAACTCTATAATTTTTACATTAAAGTATACCTACATTGAAATGTCTCAATGTATTTAAAAAAATGTCAGCATAAATATTCAAATGTATTTGTTGTTGAATTACTGGATAGACATCAGGGAAGACACAGATAACACAGAAATTATTAATGAACAGGTGGCCACAGGTTTGGACTGAACTTAAACTGAGAACAATGTGAGACAGAGCCGACGGTCACTATACACACACGCCGCCGCCAGGTACAGCCCCCACAGAGCGCAGCTTCCTCACTGATCACAACATGTCTTGCTCAGTGAGAGACACATTTAAATTAGAGTCAGTCAAAAATTTAATAAATAGTCTCAAAAATACAGTCTGTAGTGTCTCAACCGAGACGCACGTGTTTTGTCCTCGGC